>JBBPDD010322870.1:0-10406 GCA_037974585.1 Bathyaethiops greeni
TCTCTCTCTCTCTCTCTCTCTCTCTCTCTCTCTCTCTCTCTCTCTCTCTCTCTCTCTCTCTCTCTCTCTCACTTTGTGACTCTCTCACGCATGAACACGTTGGTCGTTGACCCCCTCCACTGCCTTCCAAGCTGCTCTCCAGATGTGTGTCACACTTGGATTAAATCACAATAAATTATGTGCCATGTAATAATGCCATGCTGTGTTTCTTCTTGAATGTTTGTGTTTGTGAATGCTATGAGTGAGGGAGCATGAATTTCTCTGCCAAACCGAGTGGTCAGCCGCAACAGATCAGCCGCGTTTTCTAATCCGCCATGAGCTAAAGCTATCATATTGCTCAGTGTTGTTTTCAGGGCCAGTTTAAACTTGCCACAAAGCATTCAGTTTTACAGTGTAGGAGTGTATAGATAACCTGCACACCACTGATGCATTAAACACATTGCACTTTGACTTGGTGTCAGGATTCAAGTAGTGTTTGACTATAATAGCAGCATTTCTGATGCAGATGATGCTCTTTATTCTTCATCCCTATCGTTTTTATGTAGCTCTTATGTTTGCTTTCAGGTACCGTACCCAAATGAGGCCCATGTACAAGGTGGGCTACAAGCAGGTGACTGAGCTGGAGTGGAAATGTTGTCCAGGTTATCGTGGGCATGACTGCATGGAGCTTAAGGACGTTCCATCAGCCTCTCATGTTCTGCCAGAACCGCACCTACATCCCCCATCAATCCCCAGACAACAACCGAGTGTCCTTGGTAAGATTGCTGTAGAATCTTGTGATGCAAAGACGCAAATTTGTTAAACATGTTTAGGATGTATTATATATATATATATATATACATATATATAACAAATGTAATTAATATATAAATGTATATTTTACATTTGTTCCACAAAATACAAAATGCCATTTACACTGTGTCCAGATTCCTTTATGTAAAACAGTGGTAGAGCTAAAGAGAGGTAAAAAGCTACAATGGCAGATCGTTTAGATTTGTTAAACCTGTTTAGGTCTCCTTTTTAGTCTTTTTCTGTCATTTTAACATGGGAAATGTATGGTGTGCAAGTGAATTTTTGACTTTATTTGGTGCCCTGAACTTAATTTGGTGTTCAATTCCTCTGACAAACCGCCAATTAAAAATATTCACTGATACCATGTGAATAAAATACCTTTTGTAGTGATCAAGATAATTCAGCTCCAGATGACAAAAGTATCTTTCCTGTGATAAAATTACCAACTAGCTTATGGTTACACGTTGGTGACATGACAGTATTCTGACTTCAGATGCCCCATTGACTACATGACAAAATTAGAATCGGTGACAAATCGTGATCTCGGTCAGTAGTATTTATGTGCTGTTATTCTTTTCTTCTTTAGGACCAGAAACTGTCTCTGGAACTCATCCTTGGTCACAGCCTGGGCAAAGTGGACAAACCAGCTACCCCTGGACTGAGGCTGGAGAGTCTGGAGGACAGGGTGGCCATCATGATGGTCCTCGAGTTCGAAAGTTAGAAGAGGAAGTACAACGTCTTTCTCAAACAGTTCTTGACTTGCAGGCTGCCATGACTACTGCCAATGCTAACATGCGCCTTGACCTGCAAGAAGACGCAAGCAAGATCGTTTTGAACCTGCTTGGCAATTTACGGCAGCCACAGGGGGCCTTGACTGGAGGCACAGAGAGTATCCTGCTGCCCTCGGACATCCCATTCTTTCCAGCTACTGATGAGCTCCAGAACCAGGTCAGCCACCTTTCCAACACAATCAGCACAAACACCAACTCTATCCAGGACCTGGAGGCCAAACTTTTGCAGCTCGAAGGGCGAATGAACAAGCTAAGAGAGGCAGAGGGTGGTACCATGGATCCACTTCCTTCTTCTGCCTCAACCTCTGAATGTCCGTGCCAGACATACATTGACAATAAAATTGAAGCACTCCGTGAGGAACTGCTGGAAGGAATGGACATTAAGATGGCGGATTTGAAGAACGCTTGTGACTACAAAGTGCTGTCAGTCAAAGAGCAATGTGAAGAGCAAGAGAACTCCTATCTAAGTCTTGCTGAACTCCTTGACTCCAAAGAGTCTGAGCTTCGTCAGGAGATCCAGGACCTAAGGAACTTTATCTCTACAAGTTCCCCCTATGGGTCTGAGGTTTCAGACCTTCAAATGGAGATTCAGGGCCTGCAGAATGAACAGAAGAACTTGGCTAGTGCCATGAATGCCACAGCATTGAAGCGGAAAGCACATGACGAGGCACTGGAGATAAGGGTTAGTCTGGCGGAAAGAAGTGCAGAGCGGCACTACCACTACTTGGAAGAAAAGTTGAGGAAAGAAAGGGCCGAGGAGGAGGAGGCACAGGCCAAAGCACTGGAGAGCAAGGTTAATGCGGCTCTACAAGCCTTAGGAGGCACACAGTCACAGACGATGCCAACAAGCCATTTAAGTAGCCAAAATATGGTAGAGATTGAAAAACACACAGAGAGCCTGAAACATGAAGTGGGGTCTCTCACGCAGCAGGTCAGAAGTTTGGAGAGCTCAATTAGAACACTAAATCAGTCCATCAGCCATCAAAGTCATGCAAAAGGCCTGTATAACAGATTAGATCAACTAGAAGAAGGCTGTGGTAGAAACCAAGAATTAACTAGAAGGCTCGAGGAGATGTTATCTGGGATTGACGGGCGGGTGACCAGTATCGAAAGCGTTTGTGGCAGATTGGAGCCAATGTCTGACAGTCTGAAGAGAATCAAAGACGGCCTCAACAAACATGTGAACGGTCTTTGGAACTGTGTCCGACAACTCAACAGCACCGTCCGTACTCACTCCACAGACCTCAGCACTATAAGAGCAAATACACAAACTACAGCGGACGGGCAGGAGAGAACCACCGGCACACCTCAGTACCCAAGTAAGCCTGTAACCTGATGCTTTTAATGGGATATTTTGAGTACTTGCTTTGTCTCCCAAAAGATTAACACAAAAGATCAAATACTTCTCCATAAGTACGTAATAAGGAACAAAATAAATCAGTTCACTTTGCTTCTTTCGCTGCACTTCAGTATGTAGCAGAACTATGAAAAATGGCTGTGTAATCTATAACACAGGTCCTCAAACCGGTTCTCAGGGACCTTCAGACGGTTCCTAATTTTGCTCTGTCCCTCTACACAGTGGATTGGGATTGCGATAAAAAAATAATAATCATCTGTAGATCCCTAGGGACCGGCTGAAAAGCAAAAAAGGTTCTTCAGGTGTTCTACATCGTAAACTATTTGAGTTCCTGTCTATGATGGAGCACCTGTTGTAAACAGTTCATTAAATCAGTTCTATGTTGTAGGATATCAAATCAATAGAACGTTTTTGATACTATAATAAACAATTTTCACTAAAGGGGTATAATAATCTGCAAGTAATCATAAAATTAGAATAAAATAAATAAAAGAATAGCCACTTTTGAATGGTTCATTAGCAGTTTAAGATATTAGTTGCTTAATCCTTTTGTGATTATATTTTAAACATACTGTGCCAATCATCAGTGATTAAAAAAAGTAAAATTTTTTTAGTCATATTGTGAACAGTACTACAATAAAAAAGCCAAATACGAAAAATATCAGAATCAGACAGATGTTTCAATTTGATCAATATTTCAAACAGACATTTTTTAACAATATAGATCCATTTTAGCAACAGGACTGTACATGAAAGGTATTATTTCCATATAGATACATTTGTATTAATTACATCATCACTGTACTGTACTGTCGGACACCCTGGTCAGCAGCTGTGTCCTATCCTGAATGAAAGGGCTGTGTTTAAAAGACTCACCCTTAAAGCTTACTGTTTAGAGAAGGGTTTCCTTTGACTGGGGGTGTATGTGCGTTTTTGAGGATGGTGTAGGTAGTTCTTTTTTTGCGTGTACTCTGATTGGACACACATGTCCGCTCTAACGAGACAGCCTCCAGAGTTGAGCAACATTTGGCCTTTTGGAAGGCGTGTGCACATGTGTGTGAGAGAGAGACAGAGAAAACGACTGCATCTGCTACTCATTTGACCCATGTATGTGTTAGAAACACAGGAAAGATTAGCTGGATGAAAATCCCATGCAGGGGGCCTGTGCCTTTAAAAGCATAGAGACTAACGACGCACTGGCAGCATTTAAAAACATTAGAACTCCTTTACAGCTTTTAGCCCCATTTATAGACAATTACTTTAATCTGATTGTTATACTTCCGTATTTCCACCGAGTTACCAGGCCAGCGGAATGTATTCATTACATTCTGCGAGGACAGGACTACTGGGACTATTTCACTGGGAAGCAGGATAACTTGAGTGAGAATATGGTGAGAATATTCCCAACAAAACCTCCCTTGGCTGTTCCACAGTTGGGACTTTTGTCTTGTCTGGTTAAATGAGAAATCCTGCTTTGTGTAATTGCTTCCAGGCGCTCCAGCAACACTGTAGTCTTTTAAATGGTTTTGCAAATGACTCTTTTCTTTTCCTGTTTAGGTCCATCTTCAAATTAAACACAGGCAACATGACAACGGCCCTTTCATGCACTGACAGATGAAGTGTTTGGGCCTCTCTGCTGCTGTAAAATCATTTTCCTTGAGAACATCTTGTGCATGTGTGCATGCCCATGTGCTAACAAGTGAACACGTGCCAGGGACCCACCCGTTGATCATTACTGGTGGTTTGTTGCAGACTGTTCATGTGTTTATGGATGAAATGCTTCTCTTTTCCTCACAGTAGACAGCAGCACAGTAGACGTGTGCTCTCTCCATGACTACTCACTTTTGAACTCTTGACTACCGAGTCATCTTCTGCCTTCTCTCTGGCCACAGACAAAGACACATATTTATAGACATGTTATCTGCAAGCCGTCGAGTGTCCTGATTGGCAGACTCCATTTCCGAGAAAATGCTTGTTGGTTTATCAGCCATGTCCTGATATGAGCCAGTTGGATTGCATTTAGTATTGAGTGACTCTGTGAAACCCTTTGAAATCCCTCGTATCGCTTATCACCTTAATCTCTGTCCAGCCAGACAGCCACTTGTGGATTTTTCTGTTGTTCATTTCACATGTTTTGTTACAGATATTTCTCTAATGCATGCATTACTGATATCCAACCAGATACTTCAGCTTGGGTGCGCTTACATGATTTTTGTCAATGAGGAAAATAAACATCATATTATGCAGAAAAAACAGATTTTAACATATTGGATTTAAAATAAAATAAAACTATGGCACATTTGATATTTAGTTTTATTTTTTCTCCACCATGTTAAACGTAGCAAATTAATCGAATACAGTATTTACATTGGTACCCTATAATCAAACCAACAAAACATGTACACTAACTAAAACATGTCCATTATGGGTGTAACAGTACACAGATGTCACGGTTCGGTACGTACCTCGGTTACCTCGGTTCATGATACAGCAAAGTTAAGCAACAAAAAGTTCTAAAGAATGAGGCTTGGTTTGCTTTTGTTTATTTTAAATAAAATAAATTATTAACTATATTTTCATGTATGTGTAAGTGTTACACCAGTAGGTGGCACTATTGCACCACTCTACGACCCAGGTTTATGAGTTACTTGCGCTTTTTGGTCCCTCTGTGATTCCGTGTTACTTCAATCACGTCTTCTCCGTCGTACCGTGTATTCTCCGAAAGATATCATGTACCGAACCGTGACCCATGTACTGTGACGGCTCGGTACGAATACATGTACCGTTACAGCCCTAATGTCCACACTTTTGCATGTACACAGAATGCAAATCTATGTGACGTCATTAAATGTCATGTAACTTTCACCCTCTTAACTAGTAAAAATAAGCCCCCATTACTAGTTTGTCTCAAAACTCTAGTGCAAAACCTTTGGCATGTTTTAGCAGGTCGACAAAGCTCAGGTTAAAAGGCAGTTTGTCTGTTCCGCAGCATTAAACTATCGTTTCTGGATTTGTAGCCTTACAAACTTTGTGTCTATTTTAAGTGCTGTCCCCTTAGAGGAGATTGAGTTTCCTCAGAAAGCTCCCTGAAGTTTCTCAAATCTTCTTTTCTTTCCTTAACCTTGTTCTCTTTAAAGCAAGGTCAAGATAAATGGAAAGGAAAAGGGTACATGTTACATATGTGGACATGTGTGTAAGTCTGTCCAGCTGGGTGCCAGATATTGTGGTATCTGAGGTCATGGAGAAAGCAGAAAGAGTGTTAAACGCTAAAAACCGCTGCCTGGAACACTTCACTTAACTTTCGCTCTTATTCTTTCTCTCACTCCACCTCCCTTCTTCCCTGCCTCCTGGCCAAGGGCAGACTCATGCTCCTCAGGGAGGGAGAGGCTGTAAATGTGCAGTGATGTGGTCATTACTTTGGCACAGTCTCCATGTAGTGCATGAAACCCAATCCAAAGAGCAGTAGTACTAAGTGAATGGTAACAGACCTGCCTCACCAACTCTGTCCACCTTTAACATACTGTCTACAACTCCCAGGATTGTTTGCCAAAATGTATATTTTAGTGGAATATGAGTTCCAATCTTCCAATATTTGCATTCGCCTTGTAGGTCCCGTGTGAACTTCAGACCCCAAACCAGTCATGATCAACTCCTGACCAAAGCAAGAGTATAAATTAGTCATTTTTCTGCAAAATATTCATTTAATACAGAAGTATGTCTTTGCCTTGGTTGTATGTGTTTGCTTAATGATGGACTGAGAGTGCTTTTGGAATTAATATAGTATGCCACTGAACAATAAAAAAAAAAGGAACTGCTGTAAAATGGAAAAAAATGACCGAAATTATGAGGGAGCCCCTGCATGCTTTAATGCTTCCTTAAGAGGCCCTTTGAAACATGGAATGAGAAACGCACACACACAGACTGGTTGAGTATTTCTATATTTGTGAGGACATGCTGTTGACTCGTGTAATGCTGTTTTAGAGAGAGGAGAATGAGCCACATGGAAATAAACCAGTTTATTGCAGGAGCAAGTAAAACAAACACATGTGCTTTTTAATGAAAGGAAAAATAATCTTCAAAACCTTGAACGCACCTCCCGACCAACAGCAGGTTGGCAGAAGTTCATGGATTTCCTGCCCCCTCATCGTCACAGTGTTGTTTTAGAATGGATCTTTACCAAAATTCCGTGTATCAGATTTGTGTGATATACTGAAGTTTTCCCTGCTGTTGGTAAACTACAGCCCCCCACCCAGTTTGGGTGTGTGGTTGTGTAACTGTTGTGGTAAGATAATTTTGGGTTTGAGGAAGCCCAGAACAAATGATAGATATTGTTTGCAGTTTATCCTCTTGACTCGTTTTTTTCCCCTGGCCTTAGTGACCTTTTGCAGACGCTTCTCTGACAAATACAGATGTTTTAGTTGAAAGTGGCTACAAATATTTACGACGTGAAAGTTACTTACTGAAATGTTGCCCTCCAGTCTTAGACTAGAAACACCCCTGTACACACACACACACACACACACATACTCTCACACTCTCTCTTACACTTTCTTTCTATTTGTGTGCCTCAGCGTCGGCAGTTCATTTTGATAATTGCAGTTCTGGAAGTGTGTGAACAGACCGAGTCTGTAAAATCACACCCTGTCACATCTGTGAAGCCTGTCATTACTGTCATACCTTAAAGATCCAGCTCTGATTCTACCATTTGCTGCTCTCTTTCTCTCCAGGTGTTCGTGCTGGTATGGAGGACTCCAGAGTTGTCATGGCGACGGGCTCTACTCCTCCTGTTTTGGAGTCTGGGGAAGCAGGACCGCCTGGAACCAAAGTCTCATCCCGGCCCCCTCAGGGGGCCAACGGCAGCATGACCCCCGTTAAGGGTTACGCTGCAGCACCAGGTGACTGTGTTTCACATTTGATTGTTGTGGTTTTAGCTATGATGTGTTAGGCTATGTTCACACTTAGCATCTTTTTTTCAAACTGCCAGCATCTGTTTTACATCATAACCATATGGAGTATACCGTTTTTTCAAAAAAGTCCTGGGCGCTTTTTTAAACGCCACCGCCGGCATCTTTTTCTGCAGCTCAGAGCGTCTTTTCAAGTTGAAAAAAGTTCAACTTTTCTGAAAAGAACACCCTACGTCAAGCGCCCTTTTAACAGCTGACCAATGACAAGCGAGTAGCGAGACCTGTCGTTTCCATGACAAGAAGAACAACAAGAAACAATGGAGACGGTGCCGGTAGATAAACTAAAAAACATTACAACCATAGGTTTATAATGTCGAACAGATGCTGGCAGTTTGAATTTTGTCTGTGTTTTTGCAATCGATGGTGCAATGATTTGTAGCAGGTCTTCAAACTGACTTTTGTGTCTAAAATATGCCACAAACCGTGCATCATCCAACCGGCGCTCCTGGACTAAACTGTTGTCGGCACCATGCAGTTTCCTTCCCCGTATAATGTCGTGCACCCACAAATGTCTTTGTGAACCGATATTCTCCTCCCCGGTAACTTCAAAAGCCAATGCAAGAGCCAACTTTCCCTTTCTTAACATTTTCCCATCACACAGCACTAGGCTACTGTTGCAGCTGTTGTTATAGCAGCAAAAGACAGCTCTTTTTTCCCTAAAAAAGAGCCATTTTCAACTTTTTCTTGTCAAAAAAGTCGCCGTGTGAACACATTTACAGCATTCATCAGACATTTACAGCATTCATCAGATGCTTTTATCCAAAGCGACTTCCATTCCCTACCTACAGGGGGCGACAGTTTCCCTGGACCAACTTGGGGTTAAGGGTCTTGCTCAGGGACCCAGTGGTGGTGCTGTAGGTAGGACTCGAACCCATGACCTCTTGGTCTGGGGGCAAGTGTCCTACCCACTGAGCTACCTCCACCCCGCGCCCTGAAGCAGTTATGACAACATGTTCCCTGTATTTGTCCTGATGGTGTATATTATGTATAATAGTTTATGTAATATCTTGTTCCCGTAGTTGATTACAGTGTTGTGTTTCCTCCTCTGTGTGCTGCAGGCTATGCTCCCCAGCCTCCGGTCTCTCCTCACATTCTATCAGGTACATTACACGTCCCTTTCAGACAGCATGGCATCACTATGATTGCACAATTATAGGCGGTAGAATTTACCGCCTATAATTATAATTTTTTTTCTTAAAGTATTTGTGTGTGTGTTAGAGCTACACACACACACACACACACACACACACACAGAGCTCTGATTCAGTTTGTTCGCTATTCTGATCTAATCCAATTCCAGTATCTGAATTTAAATATCTGCTACCAATACCAGAGCTATGGGTTCTCCTTTAATTATTTGAAAAATTTTGCCAAAAATCAATTGCATTATTCTATAGAAATTTAAAAAAGTGCATTTTCCTTAAACTTTACCATTTTTTCCCAGCTTTTTAAACATCTCCCCTTTGTGGACCACTAGTTTTAGGACTGGAAAGTAGCCCTTTTCTTCTTAATTTGCTCACCTGGAACAGCCATAAAATGTACAAACTATAGACACAGCTGTAATTGTAGTGGCTTTAGAACCCATGTCAGTTTCCTGCTCCCATCTGGAAAGTGCGAAGGTTTGTGACATAATATTGAATTTGATCACCCCAGCTGTGGTGATACTGTGTATTGGTATCTGCAAAAGTGAATTTTTGGTGGACTTGTCGAAAACATGTGACAGGGTGCCTAGGGAGGAGTTGTGTTATCGTATGAGGAAGTCGGGAATGGCAGAGGAGTATGTGAGAGTGGAACAGGATATGTACGAGGGCAGAGAGACAGCAGTGAGGTCTGCTCTGAGCTCTTTCTTGTTTGCTGCAGTGATGGACAGGTTGATGGAAGATCTCAGACAGGAGTCCCCTTGGACTATAATATTTGTGGATGGAAGGTTGAGAAGACACTGAGGAGATGGAGATATGCTGTAGAAAGGGGAGGAATGATGATCAGTAGGACTTACTACTTCTGCATGAATGAGAGGGAGGGGAGTCCAAATACATGGGGTCAACAGCCCAAAGTAACAGGAAGTGTGAAAGAGAGGTGAAGGAGAGTGCAGGCGGGGTGGAATGGGTGGAGAAGAGTGGCAGGAGTGATCTGTGACACACAGGTACCAGCAGGTGTGAAGGGGAAGGTGTACAAGACAGTAGTGAGAACAGCTGTGTTGTGTGGTTTGGAGGCTGAGGCACTGAGGAAAAGACAGGAAACAGAGCTGGAGGTGGCAGAGCTGAAAAAGATAAGAACTGGTGTGATGAGGATGGACAGGAAAAGGAATGGGTTTTTTAGAGGGACAGCTCGAGTTGGACCTTTTGGTGGAAAAGTCAGAAAGGCGAGACTGAGTAGAGACTGTGAGTGTGTTGGGAGGAGGATGCTGAGGAGAGACTCTGAGTGAGTTGGGAGGAGGATGCTGAGGAGAGACTGAGTGTGTTGGGAGGAGGATGTTGAGGAGAGTCTGAGTGTGTTGGGAGG
>JBBPDD010322919.1:0-10402 GCA_037974585.1 Bathyaethiops greeni
CGTGTGGTTGCACGTGATAACGCCCCATGAGTTAACAAATAGCTTATGTTTAGTATATTTATGCCGCAAAACTTTATTACTACTACTAAAAATAATTTAAAAAAAAAGATATAAAAACATTTTAAACCGTTTAACTGATAATAATAATCGGTCAAAATTCATTCTTTCGGTTAACGGTTAAACGGTCAATATGTGCATCCCTATTACAGAGATAATCAGCCCAGGTCAAAACATAACCATTGCAATAGGTAGTAGACGCACAGTCCTCATCTCCTTCATTACTGTTGGGTTCTCCACTTCCCCAGAACCTGAAAGAGAAGATCACAGTATTAGCTGTGCTTTATCAGAGCAGTGAGGAGTAGAGGGTCAGTAACTGCATCATCAGTTCAGTTCAGTGATCTCTTACCCAGTGTTCAGTTTAAATACAGACTAAATTCTCTTCTCTTTATTTTAATTTTAAGGCAAATTGATGCACATTCTCCTACAGACTAAAAAACAATATTGCCGCCCTATTTTATCTTGTTGGCAATATTAGGCACATTTTCGCTGAAAAACTCACAATATTTTTACTGTTAATAATCGTTTTAGGCCTTGTTCAATCCCTGTGTTCGGTGGCAAAAAATCGTTGCAGGCTTCTTCGCATCAATTTCTACTGAAATCCAATAGCGGCCGCAAAGAAAACGCCGCTATTGCATTTACATGCACTACGAAACACAATGTAGCCTACTGAAAATGTGCTTAACCGTGCCTTAATTTACCAATGAATTAAGTGGCCGTTCATTTGTGTAGCGACCCCTTAATTTTACCTTAAAAATGGATTTAAGGCACGAGTGTGAAACCCCTTGCTCTTAAACATAGGGAATTTATTCAGGAGATTCTATTTTTTAAGGGGCAACTTTCAAAAAGTAAGAGGAAAATTCTGTAGTTTTACCGCTTAATCAGCCTTAATCTGTGCACCCCCCCCCTTTTTATTTACCTTAATTCCTGGAAATTAAGGTCAAAATTATGCTAGTTTTAAGGGGTTTGGTTTCATAGTGATGGCGTTCTGGGAACCACGACAAATATGTGTTGAGAGGCGTGTAATGTGCTCTTGTCGCCAGTCGCAGCAGACAATCAAACGTTGATTAATAAGGAGTTAAATAACTTCTGTGAAAATCTTCACATCCATTTGACCTGATCTTGTGCAGTCAGAACATGAACCCAATATTTTACATTCCTCTCCTGCCTTCGGCAGCATCAGGAGGGTTTTTAAAACAATTATGTCGATTGTAAATGTTAACAAAGAATACGGATCCATGTTTTTGACGTAGAACTACACATAAAGACGTCCAACATGTACACTCAAAGAAATAACTCATAGAATTTACTTTAAAAAATCTTAGTAACAATTTGCACTCAATTTTTTTGAGTACAGTTTTAATGCTGTAATCGAGTGCAACTTACTCATAAGAATCAAGTAAAATTTACCTTAACATATACATGAGCAGTCACATGTACTCAGAAATATTGAGTAAATGTTAAAGTTTAACAAATTATTTTCATGTTGGAATAATGCTACTAATTTAATATTAATTAACTCATATGTGTCTGCAATGCTTTATTCTGCAACTATCAAGATGTACTTTGTTTTAATTTAAATATTGAGGAGAGCCTGAGAATGAGAAAGTAAAGAGACTTTGGGTCTTCACAAGCTTTCTTGTATCTTGTCTTCTTCACAGCTTTCAATACTACAATACAGTGTGAACTGCTCCACCAACTAAAATTAGTCAGTATCACACCAACTTTACAAACACAAAATCTGTGTTTTGCCTGCCACCCCACCCACACCACTAGCACTCCAGGGGAGGGTGACTGTCTAAACACAGCTCCAGCATACAAAATGACACACAATTTACACACAAACACATTAAACGTCACACACATCTACTCCCCCCCCCTTAATCGATCCCCAAAACACAATTTAACGGCCAAAATGCCACTCACTTCGCCTGCAAAGGCTCATGGGAGCATGTTCAAATTAAGGCCTAATTTTTCTAAATAAGGGTTACTTATTTTCAGGTGTAGTGTCTTGACAGAAATACATTTAAATAACATTTGAAAATCTCTTGTAAGGTCTACTTGTGCCACTCAGTAAATTGATTACACAAATAAATTGTGTAATTTTTTTTTGTCTTTATTGAGTTCCCTCCAAAATTAATATTACAGTGTAAAAAAATACTATTTTTCAAGGAATATATATTACTATACCCCAGAGTCATTTCTTTGAGTGTACTGTCCCCAAAAGGTGAATACACGAAAGAATATGGCCTAAAGTATTGGGACACATCTGTTTAAACTATATGGTCAGAAGTATTGGGACACACCTGTTTAATCTAAACTATATGGTCAAAAGTTGCTATGGTTTAGTAGATGGTTGCCTTGGAGTTTCTAGGGTGTTTCTTGGCAGCAGTTCAATTTCCAAATTTCTTTAGGCCATAGCTACAGACGCGTTAGTCAGTTTTGGTGACTCATACTTCAGCCGTGTGAAGTTGTCTGGAGTATAATGGTTTCTCAGGTCTGCTCCTCTCTCTCTGCAGTCCTTCCTACTCTCACTCCAGCTCTTCTTCACAGTAGAGATGAAGTACAGACTGGAGTTGAAGTCGATCCATCCTCTCTCTGTTCAGAAAGAATGATCACATATGAGTAGTGTGACGAACTGTATGATCATATCCATAGCAATAATACTTTATGATGCATTATGAGGGCATTACATTCATTCATTCATTCATGAAGTCAAATCTAAAAACAACAACTCATCTCTTACAGTTAACATGTTTTCTTCTAGTAAGTCATTCTCCTGGATCAGTATCCCTTGGCAGTTTTAGGAATAACATTAACTCTGCAATATGCAATATGATGTCATCATTGTTTCTGTTTCAGTTTTAAATCAATTAAAAGGTAAAATTGTTCATTTATTAAAGAAGGAAAACTATTTTTACTATCTTAGTTGATTGTTCACATGTCCCCTGCTAAGATCTCATTTTTAGAGAAAGTAGCTCCACCTCTTTCAGGATGTAGTTATATGAGGAACGTATTACAGGAATTAAAGGTAAGCAACAGCAATTGTAATGATGAAAAGGATTCATGCATGTGGATTCTGGATATTATGGCATTATGGAAGTCTACAGACTACTGTAATGATGACCCTGGGTGAGCATTGCTATTGCTTATCTTTAACTACATTAACTTATTAGCATAACTAACTTTCTGCCTAACCAGTAGCTCAGTCTCCTAAGTCTATTGTCTCCTTTAAATGAATAATTAAAGAGGTGCCGCTTTAAAAAGCATTAAGAGTTTTACTCAAATTTGATTAACTTCAATAACCCAACAATATTTTACCTCTCTGGAAACCAACATGTTTTTCAACATGTCTTTTGATGGTTCAGCTTATGCTATTAACGACACATATTCAGCACATCTAACACTCCAGACCTGTGGGCCACATCACTGTAGACTTTCTGTAGACACTGTAGACTGCCTTATTAAATACACCTGATCCAACTCGTCCACTAACCAACAAGACTTTGGTAAAACAAGATTGATGAAGCATAATTTAGAAGAGGGAAAACTCTAACCTCTGCAAAGCTGTGTTGCAGAATGAACACAGTTAAGAATACCTGCTCCTGGTCACTTACCCAGTTCAGAAAGCCTCCACTGTAACTGGTCTCTCTCTACAGTCAGGTTGGTGTAACTGGTCTGTAACTGGTCTCTCTCTGTCTGTAGCTGGTCTCTCTCTGTATTCAGGTTGTTGAACTTGATCCACAGCACTGTGATGGCAGACAGTAGGAGAACACACAGCAGCCCCAGACACACTGCAGCCAGTCTGTAATGTCTGATCCCTGCAGTGCTCCTCTCTAAAGGGAAGGCATACAGATTTTATTAGAGAATCAATTTGTGTTACCTGGATGTTGTATTTGTATATTTGGGTCATGGACTCTAACAGTGTCTTCATTCGGATAAATAAATAATAATCTCCACTCTGTCTCCTCTGTTCAGATCAAACATAAACACTAGAGACATTTCTAATCTAGAATGTCTTGATTAGACATTCTAGTCACACTGTATTTAAATCTACAGTCAAGACTCAATCCATTCTGTTATCCAAAATTCCACTGGATCACTTTTGAACAACTGGGCCCTGAACATCAAAATTAGTTGTTAAGTTTACAGTTTAACCCTTTGTTGAGGTCACACAACCATGATGTAAATCTCACACATTTTTCACACTTTCAGAATGAACAGAAAAGGTTTATCTCAAAATGCCAGCATGCTGTCACAGCAAAACCCTTGGCTCAGGTATTTGAACCACACCACTGACAATACTAGCCTGGCTATCACACCTGGCTAGGTGTGATGTAAAACATTTATTGTTCTTCTCTTAATTTCTGTTTTTCCCATCAGAGTGGCTGTTTTATTTTGTTTGTGCCAAACCCTTTGTACTGTGCTTGTGATTGAGGGGAACGTTATAGGGTGGAATATTCCATCAACAGTATTTCAATAGTATAGTATATTCTTTTCTGTGAACACTGCAAAAAATAAATGAATACTAAATAAATAAATATATATATATATATATATATATATATATATATATAGGCACCTCTGAGGTGCCCTGAGCAAGGTACCGTCCCCACACACTGCTCCCCGGGCGCTGTGTTCCTGGCTGCCCCCTGCTTCACTTGGTGAATGGGTTAAATGCAGAGGAAGAATTTCATGCTGTTCACACCGTGTGTAGTGGTGTGTTCACATATGACAAATGGTCACTTTCACATATATATAAATAAATAAATTGCACAGTTGAATTAACCATCCTTGCATTCCAAAGTCAGGTAGAACTGTCAGTGCAACTCTAAGCAAGGTCACATAGGCATACCATACCTGCTCAGCAATTTAGACATTTAGTCTTCAATAAAATGTCATTCCTTTCAATGACAACTACCGAAATGATTGAGATTTCATTTATCACTGTGAAAAGAGTGCAAGAGCCCAATCTTCATTCATCTTGCTACCTAGAAACAGGATTTCTAAATCAGCCTTGTCTTCTCTACAACATGAGTTTGCAAAACAATGAATTAAAGAGTTACAACAGCAACCAAGACCTGTTCACACAAAAACACCAGACTGAACAATTAGTGCCCCCCATGGGCCAAACATGAACCTGAGCCAAGAGAATGGATCCAAGCCTTATGGCTGAGATACAGGACCAACACTTTTCATGTGAGCAATGAGGTTAGAGGTTAGATTTTGCATGATTGCTAATGAATTATATGTGCTGTTTACTAAATAGTTACTTGAAGATTTACTAAATCACAACTGCTGTTCCTTCCTGCTGTAATCATCACGTGAGGCATGAGCAAAATGGCCTGTGATCACTGTGACACTGCCAGCTTGTTACCTGCTTCATACCTCTCTGCAAGAATGGCTTTTAAAAATATATATTTTAATCCAAATACTTACCTAAAACAGCAGCTCAGGCATCAGGCAGTGCATATTCTGTGAAGTAGCTCAAAACATTTGAGTTCTATCTCACCACTGTTCTATTCTTAATTATTTGATTCTGCAAACGATTAAAAAATATATTTAGCAAATTATTCTGTTTCACTTCCTTCTCAGCTTCCTGTCCCATGGTACTATCAGTGGCACACCAGCAACATAAAACCTCACTCAGAGTTTTAGCACAGAGCGGTTTCTAATCGATATTACTGAAGACAGAATGAGCGAGAATGAGAATTCAGGAATTGCATATGAGAGATTTGATGATATTCCGACTAAGAGTGAAGACCTTCATAAGAAAACAGATGTCCAGGAGACCGATGAGGCCAGACCCAACCAGATACCTAGAAGCTTAGGTGAAGTAAACACCTTATAGTTAAACACAAACCAGTGGGTATTTTTATGTATTATTATTTATTTAAGCATTGGGGATGTGACAGTAAAAGTATATTTAAATCTTGGTTTTGGGATGTGATCTAAGACAATTAAGCAGAGGTGTGAGTAATCATATTAAATTGATTTGGGAAAAATGTCATAACCTTTGAAATTGTTAGTGTAGTCCTATCACCCAAATTAATATAAAAAATTATACTCCTAATGCTATGTTTGCTCACATCTGATTTAACTGTAAGAATAAGGGATTCTGCCAAAAATATGCAAGATATATGAGCAGTAAAGGGTATGTGTTTTGTAACAAAAGTGTAAGGTAAGAAGTAAAATATTGTTTTTTCTTTTGGAAATTATTAATCTTCTAGGGTCGTTTGGCAACTTTTCCTTTGATTTTCTCTCCAAGTGTTTATTCCTCTCTTTTTCTATGTTTTGTTTCTTTTTTATGAACATGTGTTCTGGTCCATCAACCTCTAGATAATCGTCAGAGGCTCACTGTATAAAGAAGCAGGTTTTCAGCACAGGATTAAACTGACCAGCATTCTGCTGAAGTCCTATTTAGACCAAGCATGATTTTTTCAGTCGAAAAGAGCAGATGTGATTTTATTATATGTGTAGTAATTATGCTACTTGATTGGTTTTCACTGTGTCTCAAAAAGAAGATGAGCTTGGACTGCAGCAATGGTTTGAATACATGTTGTTTTGATGGAATGGGGATTAATTACAATGGTCAGAAAATGATCAGAAACCCTGAAGCACATGGCACATATCCTCTCCATCACTCACTACAGATTTTCAAAGTGCATCTGGGAGCAACAACAGAACAAAAACGGTGCATCAAGAGTTAAACAGTTTGGTGAAGGTGGTATGATGCACATCCGCTCTGGGCTCTGAAGCAGTGGGCATGTCTTCTATGGAGGGATGAGCCATACTTCACTGTGTGGCAGACTGATGGAGGAATCTGAGTGTTTGGACACCAGGAGAACTTTTACCCTGGGATGATGCTGGAAAAGGGCTAATGGTCTGTTTCTCATTTTTCAAGGTTTGGGATGGTTGATTTTAGTGAAGGGTAATAGTAAATGCTACAGCACACAAAGACAATTCTATGCTTCAAATGTTGTGGCAACAGTTTAGCTACCTTGGTCGTTTTGTTTATGTCTTGACTAACAAGTATAAACACATACATTTTATAAACAAATCAAGAAACAACAGGAGCTCGTTTTGATTCCCCTAGCTGGCTAAATTTTAATGTCACACACTCACTGGACATTTGAATATCTGAGCCTCTTTTAACGCTTGGGTGCTTTGAGAACACCAGTTCCTCCACCCTGTTCTTTACTTATCATTTAGTCGTTCTAGAACCTTTTCATCTTGAGCCATTCTGTTGTGCCTTTGCTGTGGACTTTTGAAGCATCTAGTGATGGTTTATACTGGGGTTCAAACCCAGGCCTCTGGGCAAATAGACCTAAAATCTTAGTCACAGTAGCCTAGTCCACAGAAGATCTTTGGAAGTAAATTAAGCTACTTTTTTTGCTCAGCTGGCTCTGGATGTTCTTTTTTTGGTCAATGTCAGGAAATTTCAACAAGAAATTGTGGCTACTGGCTTAATACCTGATGAGTAAAGACTGCCCTATTGGGTCTCTTGTCCTTAAACTTAAGTTAAGCATTTTAAAAACAGAAACAGAGCAGGGTCTCAAGTCTTTACAGCTTCTTAATTTGCATCACATGTAATGCACATGTTAACATTGATGGAAAATGTCATAATCTTGACTTACAGGGTGTCTGGCACTGCTGTGTGTTCTCCTGATCAGTGGCATCTTAGTCTTGTGGCTCAAGATAGCTGAACAGAGCGAAGCTCTTTCTTACTTGGGTAAGCAGACATATTAACTGCGAAGGGTTTTTTAATTGTTGTAGACATAAATCTATGCAGAGGGATCTAATATTAAATGGTTCACTGCGGAGAAACACACTGATGGGTATTTCCTTACACTGCTGATTCAGTGGTAGTCCTGCCAATTTATGTGCCCTTTAAGATGCTATGTGGACATAAACTTGTCTTCAGAATGTTTATATACAGTATAATGTTGATGATGGTAAAAGAGTGGTAAACACTTTTAAATACAGTTCTGCAAGTTAATACTTTTGAAAAGGCAAAACCTTTTCAAAAGTATTGTAAAATAGTCTCCCTGCAGCATATTTATAACTATTGGGTGTGATACCTTACTTTGAGGGGTTTTCTGATGAGTGTGAACAAATCTGACTGTGTACTCATCAAAACACTCTGAGTGACTTTGTTTTAACCGTTTAATTACATGTATTTCCTTGAATAATTACTTGAATTTCCCTTTAAAGCCACTCAGTCACTCTCTGAGCATTTGGAAATGGTTTGATTAATTTTATCTACACAGATAAGGGGTGGAAGTATTCAAACTTCAGCATTTACACCATCTCTACTAAAAAGGTGACCTGGGATCAGGGACGAAATGCTTGTAAAAGAAATGGAGCCGACCTGGTTATTATTAACAGCAAAGAAGAACAGGTTGGTGAATAGGCCTGCTCTGATAAATACATAAACATTTATACTTTAGGAGGTAGAGGGAACTTTTCATAAAGTGTCTTTCTGTGCAGAAATTTGTTGCGGATTTGGCCGGTAATGTGGAAGCTTGGATTGGTCTGGCAAAGAGTGGCTCCAAAGTCTGGAAATGGGTGGATGGCTCAGCACTGACCACAGGGTGAGAAATAAATGAACTCAGGGTGCAGTTACTGACACATTACTCTTCACTGCTCTGAAACACCGATTTTTATCCTCCCTTTCAGATTCTGGAACAGTGGGCAACCCGACAGTGGAGAAGAACGTGTGGCCGGTGTCATATCTGGCTATGGGTCTGAGCCTCTGGAGAACTGGAAGGTTCATAGATGTAATGGCAATTCCTTCTCGATCTGTGAGAGACCTTTTTAATGAGGCACAGGAAGACAATGAACAGCAGCCACCTAAATTTCATCCCCATTATACTATTATACCACTATATAGCTTAAAACTGTAGATGTAATTATTGTCCAAATTTGCAAATATTTAAAACATTATCAAGAATGATTTGCGTATCATAATTCATCAGCTTTGTCCAGTAAATGGCTCATTATGACTTTATGACTATAAATACAGAAATCTGGAACTGCTAACCATATTAACAGTTTTAAAACGTTGTTAGCATAATAACGATTGAACTGTACTAAAATTGGGAAGTATTTCTCACTGACAACGATGGATAGAAAATGAAATGTGCCAGTATGAAGAAGTTCCACACAATAAAAAAAGTTCTATAACAGCCTTTTCAAAGCATTGTGTATCCAAGAAAACTAACCATGCTAAGCATTTATTATTTTAATTCAGTTCCATTCCACTTTAATCAGGGCTGGTATTGGGTAAGGATAACAGACAATGACAATGTTCATATCTACTAACTTTTTTTGTCATGATATTGACTAACATGTTCTAGTTACTTTTAGTGCATTTTCTTGTCTTGTCAGTTCCATTTTATTGCTTTCATTAAATACATAAATCACTTGTGGCTGCAAAGTGCAGTTGGAAAATATCTGTTCAATAAAATGTCTAATTCCTGTACTGGAGTTGGTTGTCTATAAATAATGTACTTCTTACAAACTGTGTTTATTGATTTAAAAATCGTTTATCATGAAAAAATATTTAGGTTTGCTGGCTCTTACCAAGCCATTTATGGGTGAGAATGGCTGAGTGCAAGACAGCATTCATGGGCTGATTATTTTTTGTTAAACCACAATATCAGTATGTTAACATCAGTATCCACTGGTCAAAATGTCCTATTGGATAACACACAAATGTACCAGCGAGGTTTTAATGTGTTCTATTCTTGGAAAAATGTTCTGCTGTTTGCTTGACTGCTCCAGGGAAATGATAAGAGAGGTGTGGTTGTTACATGTTTTTTTGTAGAATATGTTAATACCAGTTTCAGTCTCTACTCTACTAGGAAGACAATATACTAATTATAGGATTGTTGTTGTGATTGTATTATAGAATATCTGATTGCCTTTTGCTTCAAAAGCATTAGTGAGTTTTGGCACCGATCTAGGTGATTGTTCTCTGGAGTGATAGATCTCCGTCTGGCACCTGTGGTATAAGTTGGAGTTGTGTTTGTCTTTCAGAACTAAAGTTTTACAGCTGAGTGTAGGGGCATGTATTTGTCATCAACACACATGCAACATTTTCCTAAGATAATTTGAGCGTGTGCACAGCTTGTTTGTTTTTTAAACAAAATCATTTAACAAGTTAATGTAATTTTAAATAAAATGGTACTCCCCAGTCCATATGATCCGCATATGCAAATTAAGTGGCAAAAACAGCAAGCTTACAAGTTGCAAAAAAAGCAATATGTAACCCAGTAGAGAAAATGCTCCCAATTTCTCTTGTGTATTTATTAAGCATTTTATTTAAAAGAACCTATTAGTT
>JBBPDD010322986.1:0-10393 GCA_037974585.1 Bathyaethiops greeni
TCTCTCTCTCTCTCTCTCTCTCTCTCTCTCTCTCTCTCTCTCTCTCTCTCTCTCTCTCTCTCTCTCTCGTTCTTTCTTTCCCTCTCTCTAGGACAGAGAGCCACTGCGTGGTATTCCCCTGAAGGAGGTAACCAAAGTTCAGGAGTGTAAACAAAGGTCAGATGTGTGTGTGTGTGTGTGTGTGTGGTGGTGGCTTAGTATGTGTTTGTGTGCGTGTGTGTGGTGGTGGCGGCAGCGGCAGCTTAGTGGGTAGGATACTTGCCTCTGGACCAAGAGGTCTTCGGTTCGAATCCTACCTTCAGTACACCACCACTGGGTGTAAGACCCTTAACCCCAAGTTACTCCAGGGAGACTATCCTCTGTAGTCAGGGAATGGAAGTCGCTTTGGATAAAAGGATAAAAGGGTCTGTTAAATGCTGTAAGTGTGTGTGTGTGTGCGTGTGTGTGTGTGAGAGTGTGTTTGGGGATTCAACACAACCTTCTGATTACAGGGTCAGTTCCATAACCACTAGATTGCCAGCCGCTCCCCATGTTCTTGTCCAGTAGAGTTTTATGAGCTAGAACGCATAGGGTAGTGGGAATCAATAGACTCTGTTGTCAATTCGCACTACAGTAATTGACAGCATTCAGAGAGAGAGGAAGGATTGTGCTCCATTGGCCGTAACAGCATATCACAACACTGGGAACTGACCTTGTGTTCTCCTGATGTTGTAGCTACACATGTATTGTTTGCTCAGTGTCAGAAACCTGTAGTACCGATTGTCTCTGCAGTGTAGTTAACCATGTTACTCATGACCATCTTTGCAGTGATCTGATGATGAGAGACAATCTCTTTGAACTCGTCACTACCTCAAGAACCTTCTACATCCAGGTGAGAACGGTGATGTTTTATGCTGTAGGCTACAGCCTGTGTCTGTAGTGTGTTGACTGAAGCTTGGAATTTGTCACTTATTCAGGAGGTCTTGCATGAATAGATTAGTGCTGCATTGAATTTGCACAACCCAGTCAGCCAAAACATGTTTGCAGGAGCTACGAGGCCATTCAACAGTTTAGCTCTGTTCTCTATACAGATGGGACAGTTTTCAACAGTGTTGACCACTGTCTGAAAGCCTGAAATTGTAGACAGCAGTGAGTGTCAGAAACCACATAAGTGAGTTTATTAGAGGTCGATGAATAAGTGCAATGCAATGACTTAGGCCTTGTGTCTTCAGTTAAAGCATGTGATTTTCTCCTTAATTGTTTCTTTAAGGATGAAAAGAGGGTGAAATATTTGTTTTTTTGAATAATTTTCTCACTCTGTATTCATCTCTATCACTCTCTCTGTCATTTTTTTGCTGTCTCTCTCTCTCTCTCTCTCTCTTGCTCTCTCTCTCTCTCTCTCTCTCTCAGACGGACAGTCCTGAGGAGATGCACAGCTGGATTAAAGCCATCTCCGGGGCAATAGTTGCCCAGAGAGGTCCAGGCCGCTCTGCTGCTTCAGTACGTTCTCACCCTTGTCGTACCCCCCTCCATTCCACCTTAAAGCCCTCGCTTGTAACCGAACCTCTATGGGTTATAAACTAGAGGCAGTATCTTCCGTCATGTTCTGTGCCGTCCACGACTCATCATTCAACAGCCATAGAGTTTTTTGAACACGCCTGAGGCTAAACCAGCACACAAAAATCATGACGTACTTTTATACTAGCATTGATTAAGAAATGCTTTGTTTTAGCGCATGAATGTAACAGTGCTATATTGGCGGGTATATTAGCGGGTACATGAATATAGTGTGGTTGTAGTAGAGTACACTGAAGGATTTCTAGGCTTTTTGTTTCTATCATACACATCAAAACACCTTGATGGCACCCCTATGATATTTATGTTTGTGTTCATCTACACAAAACCAATTTTTAGCTGTTCTAGATCAAACACAGACCTCTGAAGCTTGTAAAAGACACATATCTGTGCTTGTAGGTAGCATTTCTACAGTGACTCCTTCAGTAAAGAGCCTAGAGCTAAGAGCTGCTGATGTTCACCATCCGACACGCCCACTGCTTTTGTTTCCCACTCATTCACAGTCACTGTCGTTTCTAGAACCTCCTGAAGGACTAGAGTGATGTCCTCCCTCACAAAACTGGGCCCACGCATTGGAAATAATGTTGGTGGTTAATCTGATACCGTAGCCCTTCATACAAAAATGTGAAGGTGTAACCAGGGGTAGAGGTTGCTTGGCTAAATATGCTTGGATATCACATAAAAATCTGATCCTCATTGTTTCCAACCAAAATGTAATTATTAAGGAAGAGCAGAACCACAGAGTTGTAATGCAAACATGATTTACTGAATAGAAATTACAGATATGCAGTTCCCAGTAATAATGAAATCTCTTGAAAGCCTTAAAGGCTTTGAGGTATTCCCTTTTTCTCTTTAAAAAGTCATGGACGTGTTGGTCAGTTCTCTCTTTCTCTCCTTCTCCTCCCCTCCCCATTTCCTAATCGATGCGCTGTGTTGTTGCAGATGCGTCAGGCCAGAAGGTTCTCGAACCCTTGTATTCAGAGGTATACGTCCCGCAATGGCGAATGCAGCACGTATGTGTTGAGTTTAGACCACGGACCCCTCCAGGCATCCCGCCCACTTTCTCTGTTTGTTTGCACCCCAGCCTAGATTGTAACAGAATAGTTTTGTTTTCCGCTTTCCTGCTTCTTAACCCCGCAAAACAAACATGAAAGCAAACGAACCGACCAAAACCAGATCGCCGAGCAATGTCATCATCAAAGCTTGTACCCACAACCCCATCTCCAGCTCCTTCAGTCTCTGTTGGTGGGAGCCCTGCTCTTTTAATGTGCCACATCCATCTATCCATCAATCCATTTATTCATCAGTACATCCGACCTCTTGTCACTCGATCTCTGCTGGTGTTTTTTTTTTTTTTTTTTGTCAGGAGAAGAAAAAAACATCAAACGCTGCTTTGGAGTAGATAACCATCTTGCCGCTGATCTGACAGAATTATTTATAGAATTGAGAACAGTTTCAGCAGGTCTTCCATGAAGAACCTTTTAGTGTCAGGTTCTTAAAAGAACGTTATAAGATCTGTGAGCGTATTTTTCGTCAAGTCCCACCCACTGGCTAAGGCTTACTCAGTCATGTGATGCTGCCAAATTATGGCAGGGCAAAGGATAACACATGCTTCCTCCGAATTCCAAGAAGCTACATATTCAAATGCTGCTAATATAAGATCATAGGCCATGCTGAACATGAGGGAGTGGACTCCATCTCCAGATGGTGCGGTCCGTGCTTGGAAGGTTGTGGCAAGATCCTCCATGTCCCAGCTCTGGTCCTGGAGGGCTGGTGTCCAGCACAGTTTGGTTCTTCATTCATTTGTTCCATTTGTAGATATTGAAAAGAGGTGAACTTGCTTTTGTGGCATCATTCAGGAAACCCTTTGTGGTTCAAAGAAAAACAGCTTCAGAACATGTGGTGGAACCTCTGAAAGGAACTATGGGCCGCACTTTTAAAGAACTCGTTATAAAACTGCCACAAACAAGTTTTGTGTTCTAGGAAGAACCTTAAATTGGTATAGAATCTTTATGTTATGCAAAAGTAATTCAAGCTTTTAAAAGGTTCTATACACTCACAAATCAAACATGGTTCTTTAGGGAGTACCGTTTTTAAGAGTGAACAAAACGTTATTGTTGTGACAAGAATTCTCAACGTTTTTATATCAGGCTCAACGATTGTTCCAGCAAACCTGATGCTAGCTAGTTATCTTTTCACTGCAAGTGAAAGTAAAATGTTTCAGATAAATTTAAATCCATACTGGATGAATAGTTTCAAGTGGAAAATGTTGTGTATATTTGAGTTTGAGTTTATGATGTTTTAATACAAGTATATTATTGAAATGTATTACACGATTATACATGCAAGTGAAATGGTCTACTCTCTTATATTTCTTTCTTTTTAACGATGGGGCCAGTTAAATCTTCCTGCATGTCTGGGCAGTTGTGTGGGCGTCTCTAGACCCCAAGAAACCCTTAATAATTAGATGATGAGCTGAGTTGGAGGCAGTATGCAGTGAATGGAGTCCAGTGTCTTCAGGCTTTACTTATTTTCTCGTTGTTTAACCGAACAAGCATGGAAACATTTGGGGAAAGTCTTTAGGAGGTCATGTGAGGTAGAGACTTGATGTCAGTAGCTTTAACAATTAGGAAGGTCCAGCATTAATTTGTTACACACCATGCAAGCCTACCGGTTATCATTCTCTACTTCATTTCTTTCCTCAATGTTTTTCCGCTCTATCAGTAGCCCATCTTACATTGCATGCCAGTTTATTCTGCAGTTCTGCCTAACCCTTGTGCGATCGTAGATAAAAGTGATACTTTGTCGAAGATTCGAATTTCCACAGTTTTCCCCTTTTACCTGGTTCAGCCAAGACATTTTGTTTCTACAGTTCTGCACTGGAGCTACTATGGAAGTTAATAATAAGCGCAAGCATATAACCAACCAATGTCCATCTGTCAAAATAACAATATGTCCGTTACCACATAAGCAAATGTATTACTGATTGATTAGAAGCTCCGGTGTGATTACGGATACCATGGAGGTAAAAGAGAAAGTTATGGAAATCTTGATCTTCGATAGCTTTATATGTTCTTAAAGGAATAGTTTGAACTGTTTATAATGTGTCACTATTTGAGGCTGTGGTCGATCAGCCAAGATGTGTTTGCCTCTTGAGCTAATATTGCTAACAAAAGTCAACAGTGACTGAAACAGACTATATAGACAAAAGCATTGAAACGCCTGACCATTACCCCAACAGGGACTTGGTTCTCAAATGTGGAGTTGATCCTCCTTTGCAGCTATAAAAGCTTCCACTCGCCAGTTCATCCCAAAGGGGGTGGAGGTCAGGGCTCTGTGCGGGCCAGTCAGGTTCTTCCGCACCAAACTTATCCAGCCATGTCTTAATGGAGCTTGCTTTGTGCACTGGGACGCTGGAATAGAAAAGGTTCTTCCCAAACTGTCCTCAAAGTTTTAAGCATGGCCTTGTCTAAAATGGCTTGGTATGCTGAAGCATTACGATTGTCCTTCACTGGAAGTAAGGGGCCTGGCCCAAGCTCTTAAAAAACCTTTGTACATATAGTATAGTTTCCCTAAATACATCCCCAAACTTCTTTCAACCTGCTCAGAAAGCATCCAGCTCTTCCTTAAGGTGAAGCAGACATGTGGCCATGATTTGTGACAGTACACACGCCTGATGTGGCTCACACTTTTCTTTGTTCATGCGTTGTGTCTCACAGTGGTGTGCTGCTATGGACAAAAAGAGATCAGCACATTTCTCTATTGATTACTATTGTTTCTTCTCTAGCCATTGTGAGATCTATCTACTTTTTCCACACTTGATTATCCTCAAACAAAAAAAAATATTGTTGCTCACATTAAGTCACACTGTGTCCTAAACCACATCTACAAGTCTGCTCCACCTTAATGAAGAGCTGGATGTGTTTCCAGTGGGTTGAACGATGCCTTTGGTGAAAGAGCAGAGAAGATTCAGGAAACACCTCTTGGTTAATCGACTACATCTGGGATCTGTAGAAAATGGTGTAAAGTTGAATTTTTGCCAAACCATTCCTTTAACTTGGCATTCTTTTACTTCTACTGCTTTTTCCCTGCTAGCACCATGTGTTAAAGTCTGTGTTCGGCTAACGTAACGTTTCCTTGTCTCTCCTTGTCATCTGTGGTGGTTCCCTTTCAGAGAGTAAAATTTGACTAATCACCCTAAAATCCATGCGTACCAGCGCTGCCGCGGCTGCCACTGCCCATCCTCCTGCTACAGCATTGCTATAGCTTTGGCTGTGCGTTCACACTGACTCGACTACTGCCTCTCAAAACTCCTGCTGCCACCTCCACTGAAGATGCCAGTCCTACAAGCTCCCGCTGCCACTTTTTTCCCTGCTGAAATTCTCACTGATCCTGTTTCTCCTCCTTCTGATCCGTTTACCTTTTAATCGGTCTTCCAACACTTTCCACAGGACAACAGGGAACCCACCACCACCACCTACACCAGTGAGCAAGCCCCCCCAGCCCCGCCCTCACCAAACTACACAGAAAGCCCCTTCCCCAGTGGGCCTCAGCATGATGTCATGGGATGGGCCGGAGCTCAGCGGCCTGATGCCGGGTGGCCCGCGCAGCCGCCTGTCGCTCCAGGAGGCCCCGCGCCTCTTTTTCAAGTGACCAGCACCAGCAGATCATCCCCGTGGGAACGGAGGAACGACTCAGGACTTCGGCGACCCACTGATGAGGATGACCTGCAGATAAGCGAGGTGTGAAGACCTAAACCCAAACTACAAAACATAAACACAAGCGAGACAAAATGTGAGGCAGACGGGGTTTGATGCTGTCAGAGGAACCGGGATTCTGGACTTTTATAAAGACGATAGCCCGGGTTGAACTGATGGACTTGGCAGATTTGCTCAGAGGATTATGGGATTTGGAGTTCTATGAGCACTGCCACCTGAGATCTGGCTGATTAACTGCCATTCGGAAATGGCATTGACGGTGGTAATTGCCGCATACCCAGATGAATAAACTTTTCTCTTTCGCATTGAGCAGAACGCCATTACCAGTCCAGCCGGAGCAGTTTTGTTTGGCAACCGAGGAACTGGTGGCTTATATGTTAAGAATTAATTGGGTGTTTTTATCTCGTAACGTTTTCTCTTTATTTCTCTGGGGTACAATTAGGTCTTTGTTTGATGTTTCTTTCCCTTCCTGAAGCAGTGAATTGAGTGAACGTTGTCAGTTTGACTTTGTTTCATCCCGTGCTTTTATATGCTTTCCACAAAGCTTAGTTACATTAGAGGGTTGTTTTTTAGGTTCTAAGTAGAGCTGGGACCACTTAAAGACTTATTAGTGATTATCCTTAATGGCCCTGAAACTGAAAAGGTTTTATTCCCTTTTTTCCCTTTGCATACGCGCGACCGCTCAGTTATCCGATTCGTCATTCGAAACTACTTATGCAGTGACTGTAGTCTTATTTTTTAAAGAATTTTTTAATACCACCCAAGAAAAAGATCCATTTATTTAGTGGTTTAACAAAACTTTGGGTCCCTCAAATATGTTTCTGGATATTCTAAGTGTAAATAAGTTCACATCCTCTATGGAGAAGTGCTTGCGTATGTATATAATTTTTTAAATAACTTATAATAATATAAATTGTACTTCAGAAAGTGTGTTTTCTGTATTTTCACAAAACTATGTTCTTTGACTATGTTCAAGTGAATGAACATGACTGCACATCTACACTGATGTGTTTGACTGACGGCTTTTTCATTTATCACGCAACAATCTTCCGATGAATTGATGTGTGGTTTGTAATTTACTTTAAATTAACGCCATACAAAGTTATATCAAGTGTTCTTGATTTTGATATTGGAAAGCTTTTGATATTACAATTAAAAATGGTTTGAGGCCTCGTTGCCCCCTCTGGCACACATAAAAACTGTTCTAGACACAAACATACGGTTTGAAATGATGAAAATATTATTTGGTCTGGTTTATTGATTTTGCGACTTTGTCCCAGCCCTAGTTCTGACTAAAGCAAAGCAAAGGCGCCATGCTGCCACTACTTGTTAGCTGTTTGTTGTTTCGGAAATGAACATTTGTAATCATTTTTCATTTCCAAATCTTTGTCTGCATGCTGAGTATGACTGCGTGTCCAGGAAAAAAAAGAGTTAATTTTATTGTATGGTAGTTCATTTTACAATTTTACTCTATTGATATGAGAAGGCCGGCATCAACATTGGATAGATACGGTAGCTCAGTGGGTAGGATACTTGCCTCCGGACCAAGAGGTCACAGGTTCGAATCCTACCTCCAGCACACCACCACTGGGTCCCTGAACAAGACCCTTAACCCCAAGTTGCTCCACGGAGAGACTGCCCCCTGTAGTTAGAGAATGGAAGTCGCTTTGGATAAAAGCGTCTACTAACCACACACTTATACAGTCACATGCTCTCAAACTTTTCTACTGTTTGCCAAGTGAAGATGCATTCATGGCGATTTGGGTCAGGACCATGAAGGTGGGCGGCATTTGACGGAGCAGACTGCTACTACAGATGAGCCGAACATCTTGCTCTGTGTGTCCGTCGTTTGGAGAATCCCAGCACATATGTCCCAGCACTCTTATGTGGTCAGTGGTCTGTGAAATTAAAAGATGGAGGCTTTGGTACTTGGACCTCCCTTGTGCTTAACTTGGAAATATTTTCTTAATGAAATTTCCCACCAAAGGAGGGTATGATGAGTGTTTTTAAGCAACTTTCCTTGTTTGTATGCAGATTATGTTTCTCTATACTTCACTGTGATGCAGAAACTGTGAACATGAGTTTAAAATGTCTTTTTTTTATATACATGAGACACTCATATGGTGTAGATTTAAATTCTAAAGCAGACATTTTAGGTGCTGTATTCCACATTAAACATTTTGTTTTGCCATCTTATCACCAGTTTTTATTTGAAGGCGAGTCATGCCTGCATTTTAGCATCATTTAGATGTGTGTATGTTTATTTAAACTTAGATCAGCACCGTGATTGAAAAAACCTTCAGTACCATTCAGTGGTTAAGATGTAAACACAATTCAGAGTGAGTTTGGTGTGAAATGGATCATTGTATAAAAATGTACGCATCAGATTTCTTTACAGTGCTGGTGAATGGAACCAGGGATTGTTTACAATCACTAGTGAACCTACTAGTGTTTCATGTGCAATGCTAAGAACAGAGTGTTAAATCCTACAAAGGGACTGTTTTTCTTGCATAAGCTTTTCCATCATGAATGTATTTTCAACACTTTTACTTTCTCAAAACTATTGTAAACCAATCAGGCAGTGCATTCGTGTAATGACTTTCTCTGAAGGAGCTTTTAGAATTAGACCTCTGGTTCCATTCAACATCACTGTGAAGAATTCTGAGTTTCTCTAAAACAGTTCACAGCAAGCCCACTCTATAGGATATTCAATCATTGGAATTCCCCATTAAACAAGAACATAAAGATAATTTGCATTTTAACCATCTTTTTTACTGTATTTTGTTTTTGCGATGATCACTTTGGAAAGCACCTTTTCCCAGCACTGCATCTGTGTGTCGGTGCCACTGCTGTAGTGGTGGGGATGCACAGATCCAACTGCTTTTCTCTTCGTGCCACACTGACATCTTGCACTAACACGTCTATCCATAAAAGTTGCACAATTCCAACCTCACGTCTGTCTTAAGTGCCTGTATACTTTCCGTATGATGAAAGACGAGCTGCATACCCAACGTTCCTATCCTAACTCCTGCATTATTTATTTTGTGAACTAGTTTAAAGATTAAAGTTGGCCAATTCCAAGTGCTGCTTTGTGAGCTGTGCATTTCTTCAAGGTCTAATTGGTGTTAAATGCAGTAATGTATGGCAACAGTTATTTATCTTACTGCTTCACCACTAGGGAACTTGAATCCTTCTTGTTGCTTTGGCGTATTGATTCAACAGTGTTCTAAAACACATTTAGAAATTTCATCTCTGACCAGGTATCAAATATTTCTTTTCTATACCGACCTGTAACCGGGCTTTAAGTCGGGTATTCTAGCGATATGCCAAGAGCCAAATACCTCATAAAGTTTGCTCAGATGTGGACATACTGCCCTCTGCTGGGCAGTGGTAGCCAATGAGAGCTAGTGAGCTTTTTGTTTTTCTGGGTGAACTGAGTTTCAGTCAGCAATACGCAACCTGGACCTTAAGACATCAGCCTGATGTACTAAACTTGAAAAAGGAAAGTCTTACTTCTGAAAGCTTTGAACTTCCGCTCGAATGTCTGGATGGATTGCGGGCAGGAGAGACCATGGGGTCGGCATCTATTATTCAGCATGGCTGAAAGAAGTTGTGGTATTGGATACGTCCTGGCGCATTGTGCATTTTGGTGTCAAGCCTCAAGAATCTCATTGATCCGAGTCCCTCCGTGGAGGTCTAGCGCAGAATACAAAATCAAAAAAAGCTGACACCTCCCAGCACCGTCTGCCAACAGGTCAACAATCTCTCATCTCCCGCCTCTTTCATTAGCAATACATTTTGCAGTCTTTGACAACTGTTGCAATACATTTTGCTGTCTTTGGAACTACAGGAAAGATTCTGCGTCCAGACTTGCAACCTTGAGATAAAATCACCCTTAAGATAAAGTGGACAATACAAATAAAGCATAACCTATAGAAATAAAAACTAAGATACATATAAAAATAACTACAGTATACAAAAAATGCCATATATATATGTATTAGGGCTGGGAAAGTTAACGCGCTATTATCGCGTTAACGCATAATTTACTTAACGCCGACAATTATTTTATCGCGCGTTAACGCAGGTTTTTAAATCCTTTTATTTTGAAAGTCTGTGTT
>JBBPDD010322997.1:0-10391 GCA_037974585.1 Bathyaethiops greeni
CTCAGAACTCAGTGTGTATCAGTAAACTCTGCGGGGTTGCCTCCCACTTGTGGGTGGAGACTATCCTGAAAGTTCTCCAGGTTCTTGTGTTTTTTCTGTTTGTTTCTAAAAGCTAAAATAAAAATACATTTGTTCATTTGTGTTATTTATGTTTATTTGCGTGTGATGCCGTTTTTAAACCCCAGTGGTGGTTCTTATTATTACATGTTTTTAAATGACAGTAACTTTGGTGCTATGTGACACAGGAACACCAAACAAAGCTCAGCATGACGTTTGGCATCAACACAAACAGGGGAAACTTCCATGATGGTGAGTCTGTTTCCAGTACGGGTGTTCTAAGGGTTAATGATTTAGATGCAAGAAGTGGTAAGGAATAAAATTTCTGCGGCTGCAGTGTAAACCTGCAAAACTGAAAAACAATGATCCGCCCGGCTCTGTCACATCCACCACTCGGCACATGGCAGAAACAGCGGTTGCGTAACCCCCATCACTGAAGAGAGAGTGGTCTGCACTCGAGCAGATCGGTGTGCACCACTCCAACCAGACCCCCCCCCCCCCACAGCAGTTCTGCCTGATAGCATCAGAGAGCCCAGAGCACTGTTTCCAATCAGAAAGCCATCACCCGCTGATTCGCCCACCACACTCCGAGGGGCCACAGGCCAATCCGTCTGCAAATCAGGCCGCGGGCTCAGACGCACTCCAGACGCAAAACAAACATCATAATCAGAGTCGGCCTGTTTTTCCTTACACCAATTTAAATTCACAAAAAGGGGTTTCGTCCCGGTAAGTGGCTTGTAGATGTTCATCGGCCTTTTGATGTAAAACCAAGTTCAAACCAATTTATTTAACTTTTCTGTTTTTAACAAAAGACATCGTACCAAAGCAGAAATGCTGGTGCAGCTCACTAAATAGTGTCGCCCAGAGAGACTACTGCAGCCTATAGGAACATGAGGGGGGGAGCAAAAAAAAGAGCAAAATTAGATGAGGGGCAGAAAAACAACCATTTGGAAGAACAAGAACAAGGTACAAAAGGAAGAACTACTTTAGCAAAAAGTAGCATACAGTTTAAAAAAAAAAAGCCTAAAATTCCTAGTTTAAATCCTAAATCTGCCCCCAGATCTGCACCCAGAATCTGATCTACTGGGGCTAAAGCTACAAATGAGGGCTCATTGGAAAGGTCTCCTGGAGATCTTCAGACCGGTGAAGATTGAAGCTTGAAGAGTGCTTTCGCCACAGAGAAATCATGCTTCGAATAAAGGATATTTGCAGCTTCCATGTTGTTGTGGCGATTTCTGATTGGAAAACCTAAAGGAACCAAGATTTGATAGGAAGAACCCCCTAAGAGCATTTTGATGAACCATCAAAATGAATACAAACTCAAAAGGAGAAGCATTACGCTCTGGTAGAAGATGAAGAAGAACCACTGTTGAGGAACCAAGCCTCAAATAAAGAAGCTCTGTGAGAGCATGAAGAGGAATCAATGAGAAGAATCAATCCACCAAAAGAAGAACTCCCTTAGAACATTTGAATAAACACCAAGAAAAACCAGGACTCTGGAAATCTCTTTTGAAGCACAAAAAAGAACCACTGTTGAGGAAGCAAAACTGGAAGAGGAAGAACTCATTAGGAACTACTAAATAAACAAACAAAAGGAACCAAAAATCAACAGGAAGAACATGACAAAGAACCACTGAGAGGAATGATCACTCCAAAGGAGAACATTAGGAAGAACCACCAAGAAGAACCAAGACACAAAACGAGAAACGCATACCCCTTTTTCACTGCACTGGTTCCGTGCCGGTTCCCAATTTTGGAACCAGTGCCACGCTTTCACACAGAAAAAAATTGGTGCTGGTCCCTAAAACAAGCACCGACCGAACTGGCGCCTAAACTCTGCTGGTCTCGTGGCGAGAATCTGTGACGTCACGAGCAGTGGGCGGAGTCATGCACATAATCCTTGTCTATGTCGATCTCTTTGAACGGTAATAACCCCCTGAATAAACTGCACTTGGACACTGAAATAAATCCTCAAAGTTTAGAGAATAACCAGCAAGCAGGAACTGCGTTTGGCCATGTTTGTTTCTAGACTGCTGCTGAACTCCTGTCTAGTGGCACCAGCACCAGTTTAGTGGGAAAGGGGATCTGTAAAACCATAATAAAAAAACACTGAGAGGAACCAAGACTTAAGCCTGAATTAAAGCCTAAGAGCTTGAAGAAAACATGTGGAAAGGAACCCAGAATGAAATGTGAAGCTGTAAAATCAAACACAGGTTGGTTTTCTTTCATGCATTCCCTTTTACAAAAGGGGCCTCAGAGCAATGCCACCCAGAGACCCTTTTCATTCTCCCTGAGGTTAATTAGGGAGTGTACATGCCTGTGCCCTTAACCTTTGGTTTGCTTGAATCCGGAATCATTAAATGAGTAGTTTGTCTAAAGGGCTGCAGAAGGACTTAAGTGGGTGCAGTGACTAATAGCAGCTACAGCCCTAAAAAAGTCAGATCATTGGATGCCCAAAAATGCCATGCTTGATTCAGAAAGCCCCCTAATATCGGACTTAAAAAAAAAATGACCACTCAGTGTCCACTTTAACCCCTAATCCGGTGTTGAGACACAACAAAACCAAACCCCTTAATTTTATCCCCTAAAATTACCTTAATTTTGACCTTAATTTCCAGGAATTTAAAGAAAATTAAGTGGAAAAGTGCACCAAATTGCTGCTCATTTTCTCTGTAGAACTTTGAGATTATTTTTAATGGAAAGAGCGTTAGAAATAAAATGTATTATTATTAGGGATGCTCTGAATATTCGGCCACCGAAAATGGCAAAAAATGCATTTTGGGTATCGGCTGAAATATTTTCTTAACTTGACCGAAACAGTGATGACGTAATCAACAACCGCAGACAGCACGCACCAGACTGGATTACAGTCAACTTGTCTCTAGTGTGGGCGCATTTCCATATATCTAAAGGGGGTTCTCCACTGACTGGTACCAGCTCGGTTCGGTCCAGTTCAGTCTACTCTCTTCAGTTTGGTTTTGGCCGTTCAGTTTTCCACTACAACTGGTTGCTATAGCAACCAAATGTTCTGAGAAACAGCCGAGCGGGGGCTCTAAGCTGAGGTAAACAACCCAGCGTCATTACAATTACCAGCATCGGAATGAAATCAGTACGGTTTTATTTCTTGGTTTGTGAGTGTTTGCCACAAAACAGAGTCAATTGGCACCAGATAAGGCTTAAAGAAGCAACGTTAGAGTTAGTTAGCATTAATGCTAATGCTAGCGCTAATGCTAACGTTCAGATTTTAGAAAAGAAAAGTAAAAAAGCGAGTAGAGTTGCACTGAGCCGAGCTACCAGTCAGTGGAGAACCCCCATAAGAAAGACACTCTGAAAGCCCTTTGTAAAGCATGGAATGATGACATTTCTAGAGAGAGTTCATCCACAAAGGGACAGAGTATGAAGCACAGAAGAGGCAAGAGCCTTAGAGCACACACACTCCGCCTGAAAATGCAATAAAGTTTTCCAGTGATTTATGGTTAAGATATGGGCTGCCAGTCTCTGTTTTAATACAATATTTTGTTAATAAAGGAATCCAAAGAATGTTGTTCTTTCACCGGGTTTTAAAGCACTTGCTCTGAATGCACTTTGTTCAGGCATGTTCAGAATATTATTATTATTATTATTATTATTATAGATTAAGATGATTAAGATGATGAGGACTACTGGATTTTCCTCTTACTCTTACTTGCCCCTTAAGTAATAGAACCTCCTGAATAAATTCTGCACGTTTAAGATTAAGGGGTTTCACGCTCATGCCTTAAATCCACTTGTAAGATAAAATGAAGGGATCGCTTCACAAATGAATGGCCAGATGAAAGGGGTTGGTGTATTTTCAGGGGTAAATTTAAGGGAAGGTTAAGCACATTTTAAGTACATTGTGTTTCATAGTGAGAATGCCCCACCATTCAAACAACATCTGTCCTTCGGTGGTCCCATTCTATTAATGGGCCAGAACTGCCTGTACACAGTCTGTACACAGTAGACGTATCTGATAAAAAATGACCAGTAAGTGTAGCTACAAGGTCTGTTAACTCCATGTGCATAAGTGTTTTCTTCCCTAAGGCCCAGATTGGAGCCATGTGCCTGGGAAGGATAAAAAAAGATCAAGAGTGTGTCGAATCCCACAGTTGTGGACGCAGCTGCGTCACCACAAGCTAAAACGCTTCGTGTTTGACGGGGCGGCTCAGAGGCTCTCAGGGCTTGGAGAGGAGCTGCATCAGCTAGTCGAGGGCTTTGCATTACACAGTAGGCTGGGCTGGAGAGCTCCAGGAGAGGCCGGGGTGGGGAGGGTCAAGGCTTAGCGCCGAGAGGAGCCAAAAAAACATGCAAACAAGCCTCTGCCGGCTTCATCTGCTTTCGGCGATGCACCCTCTTCGCCTGGGACCTGCTCGGGTTCTCATTTTCCTCGTCTGTTTTTGTCCTGACACAAATCCGGCCTGCCAAACACTCCTTGTTGTTTGTACAACCGTGGAGAATCTCTGTAGCGTTAAGGGGGTTACGGCTGGTCCGGGACATTTTCTACATCTCGTTTTTTTTCTTTAAAAAAGATAACAATATCTTTTTTTTGTGCTTTTCGATTCCTTCCTATATTTTGCGCCTGGAGTTGAAGGATTATTTTTAAACCGGGGGGTTGCACCCTGTGCCTGTGGCTGGCATTTATTATTGATACCCTGAATGTGCAGCACGTCGTACTACACAGCCGCCCCATTTTCCACAGCCTGTCCTACTTGCCTGAATCCTCAAGGGCAGCTGGGGGGTGGTGGTGAGGGGTGAGGGGGGGTTCGGAGTTAGGGAGATGGGCTATTTTTAGCCTGGAACTTCTTTTGTCCTGGAGGACGATGTGCAAATATGTGGTTCGGCGTGAAAGCCGACGCCTGGAGATTCGGTTACTGGAAACGCTTGCGTTTATCTGTACGAGTTCCGTCCCGCACTCCCTGCGTATGTGAACGTGAAAGAAGATCCGGTCAGAATCCACTTTGGCTCACTGGCCACTTTGCGAGCTGCTAGCCTATAGCCCATCTGTTGTCATGCACAATTTATCAGCCCTACTCTGCCTCATTTATCGCTGGCCAGTTTCTGACCACAGGACTATTACTGAACAGATACTTGCTTGGCTAGTAGACCATTTTCAACACAGCAGTGTGTATAAAGGGGCTCATTATTATTATTATTATTATTATTATTATTATTATTAATATTTCACATATCCTCCTGAGACCCGACCCATTAATTTCTGTCATTTATGGTGGACATTTAGTTCTTCTGTATCTTCCTTAAGTATTTGTAGATACCCATCAAGCCCTATAGTGTTCTGTAGAGGAGATCCTGGGCTTTCCAGTGATGCTACTGTGAGGGTTTGCATGGAACAAGGACTGCAGGCAACACATACATGAGGAGCACCAAATGCAAGATGTTCCTCTGCAGAACCAAAAAGAAAACCAGGACTATCACAGCTAAACTATCCAGCGGATGTTCTAGGACTTATAATTCACTGTACAGGTTTTGTTGTACAACTAAACAACTAAAATACAGGTTTTGTTGTCCTTGCAAGCAACAAGCAACAGTAGAGTCATACAGAATTTTACTGTTTTGATCAAATTGAATGTGTTCTTGGGTGTTCACTTTTTTCATTTAAGACATTCGGTTTTATTTCCACACGTCCTGTTTTCCTCTACAGTAATGGACATGCTGGGAAATTAACATAAAAAAATCTATTTAAATAATTTAAAATTGTATGGTGTTTTTAGGCCCAAATAGATGAAATCACACAAAAAAGAAATTGTAAGACACTAAAGTGAGACAGTAAAGTATTTCTAAAACATGGTCCTTCCAGGAATCTCCACATTATGTGGATGCCCTTCGAACTTCTGTAAATGGGCCTTTAAAGAAGCATCTGTTGAATTTCCTAACCACCAAAAGCGGTTCTTCTCAGACCAGAGATGGGGACTGGAGTCTGAGACTCGGACTTGTGTCGCACTTAAGTTGCACAAACAAAGACTTGTGACTTGACTTTAGACTTGCCTCAGTGACTCGAGACTTGACTCAGACTCAGTGCTGTGACTTGTGAGTCAAAACTCGTAAACCATGTTCATTTCATGGAGTTATATATTCATATCTCGCACTCTTTCCAACGATAATAACGGTTTTCGAGGGGTCGTTGGAAAGGGGTCACCGAGCCCCATCTAACTGTGGAGTCTCACATTTAGAGTGAGAGATATATTTCAAATTTAACATTTAGATTTAAGATCATTTAAGGCAAATCCTCCATGTTGGTGAGGGCAGATCACAGCACGCAGCCCCGCCCCCTGCTAAGGAACAGCCAATTGTATTCGTGAGGCGTGATCAATTAGCATATCTTCTAAACATTTAGAGCTCAACATTTACAGCTCAAACATCCCACATTTAGAGTCGCTGTCTGTAAACATTGTCAGCTCAAAGACTTGAGACTTGACTTGGACTCGGTAAAAATGAACATCTCTGTCTCAGTCATGGTGCAGAAAAGTCTTTATTTTCGTGCATCAACAGATGGAACGCAGTCAGCGTTTCTAATAAAGTGGCCCAGAATCATCACCGTTCGTTGTTTGTTTGCACTGGCCCTCATTAAAGGAGAAAAACAGATCCTCCCGCACTTCCTCCACAGAGCTGTAGCGCGTTCTGGCCGCCGCGATCGTGCCAATTACCGCGTTCACGTTAATTAATCTGTGCAGTGATTGAAAGCGTCGGCACGCGCTGTCTCTCTTGGATCATTGGTGTGTTAATCAGCTGCTCATTTCCAATAGTCTGTGTAAATATCACAGTGCTGCTCTTTAAAACTGCAATCTGGACGAACAGACTCCTTCTGTCAGGCTAATGGTGGGTAACAAACAAAGGCAAACGTCTTCACACCCTTGGACTGAGGCGAGGAGTTCAGAGACAGGAAATAAACGCGAGTGCTGAGATGCATTTCCCTTCAAAAGCCAACCTGCTTCCCAGCTTAAGCGGGAAATCGCTCTGCAAATTCTGCTTCGAGAAGACTGTGTTTGCTCTGTTTAATCACTGGCATAAAGAATCATTAACGATTCGCTGGGGGAAAACGTCTCACCTATGAACACAAGCTCTCTGCCCTGCGAGGGAGAGAAATAACACCACAGGGCTAACGTATGGAAGTGTACAAGTGTACAATTTTACAACTGGATGTAAAAATGCGAAGTGCGATTGCATGATTGCTATAAAACCAGCATTTGAAAGCACAGCAAGTTTGACTTTACTTGCACCATGGATTTGAACTTTTTTAGAGAGTCTGGCACTGTCTCTTACCAAGCCATTTATGGTTAAGCACTGCTGGACACAAAGCCAAATTCACGCTTTAATTAAACCACAACAAACAGAATCTTGAATCTTTATATAACTGACCTGAGCTTTAGTGTCTTGATGTCTGTTTAAAAGTCTGCACTGTGTTTCAGCCCACGTTTGTGTTTCTTCACATGTTGTCCCTTTCCGCGTTAGCCATGAATTCACTTTCTCTCCAAAACATATTTTGAAGGCGATCACCTTTTTCTCTATATACTGCAGAGCCAACTGGACAACAAAAATCAATTTTTTTAAATGTTCAAGGCCTCTGATCAGGCAATCAGAAACTTACACACTACAGGGGGTATTAACGGATGTTTTCTCGTTGGAACGATGCCCATATTTCATAAACTGTGTAATAATAGTAATAATAATAATATTAGAAACTTAAGACAAGTACAGTCACATGAATAACTCTTATAATGGGGTGTTAAATACTATATATTTATTTTAAAGAGATAATTTGAGGAGCTATTAACTTCTAGCACTTATTTACTACAGTAGCCTTGTGGCTCCAGTGCCAATCTGGTCACCAAAACTGATTCTAGATCAGGCGGGTTGTGAAAACTTTTCACTGTGAAACTCAGTGTATTTAAAATGTACTGAACCCTCCCTTAATTTTCCCTGAAAACACACCAAATGTGAATTAAGCGACCGTTAATTTGTGAACCGACTCCTTAATTTTACCTTTAAATCAGATTTAAGGCCTGAGTGTTAAAACCCCTTCATCTTAAATGTGAGGTGCTAATTCAGGAGGTTCTGTTATTTAAGAGGTAAATTCAAAAAGTAAAATTCAGTAGTTTTACCCCTTAATCACCTCAATCTGTACACTTTTACCCTTAATTTTCCTTCATTTCCTATATGAGAAAATAAGGTCAAAATGTAAGTAATTTTAAGGGGTAAAATTAAGGTGTTTGGTTTCATAGTGTTTAACGATCACAGTCATATTGTGCTGTAAGTCCACCTCAATGGATCCAGCTGAGAGACGTATTGGGTTTATATTTACAGACAACATTTAGGTGACTCTGACTTTGACTCCCAAAATGTCTTGGCTGATGCGGCACATCTGGGGTCACTGGAAAATTGTCTAAATTATATTTGTTTGCTGAAGACATCCTTGTGTTTTCCCTCCTGTGGGCTGTACTGGGTGTCCAGTTCGTGTCCAAGCGTGTCCCATTTCTCAAACATGCAAAAACACAGCATGCTAAACAAACCCTTTCCTGAACTATGCATTAGAAATTGCTTCAATATGGCTGTTTAATAAGGTCCAATGCGATTTTGTTACTTTATATTTCAGAAATAAGTTGCCAACAGCCTGTCTCCGCACACTTAGGTTCGTAACAATTGTCCACTTTTGATAGACAATGGTGTATGGGGGTCCTAGGACCTGTTTTTTTGGTCTGTATTGATGCCTGGGGAACCCTCAGAACCCTATATGTCCTCTGGGAGAATGACTTATGAGAATTTAAAAAAATACTGTAATTCAAACAAAATATAAATCACTTTTTTACAAACTCTAAGTATTGCAGCGCTACTCTTATTTCGCTTTGTGATTCTAGAAGCAAAAGTGTTAATATTTTGAGATTATCCAGTCATAATTTCTGTCTGTATGATCATTTCTGTCTGTATGATCTCTAGATGGCCAGAGCTGGACAAAAGGCCTTATGTGTTTAACCAATCACACTGTAATGTACATGAGAAAAAAATACACCATAGGTTCTACATACTGACCGTGATTAATATCGGCCGTCTAATCAGGTTTCATATATATATATATATACAGTTTTATGCAAACGTTTGGCTGCCCCTTGGTAAATAACATATTTTGGTCATTTTGTAATTGAAAAGATGTTAACACAGTCTGTCTAGTAAATTGGGGAAAAAAACCCCCAATATTTTCAGCAAAATCGATGCATAGTTACTTTTTATGCCATAAATTGAACAGAAATAAAACATAAAAATATTATTATTGCAAAAGTTTCCAAAGTCTGAGCAGCCACGGGTTCCTCTAAGCAGCTGTGTGAGACTGTGAAAATGAAAGTTATTTATGCCCACAATGCAGGAGAAGACTACAAGAAGAATACAAAGTGTGGTCAGCTTGCAGATTCCCTTGTGAGAAATGTAATTAAGAGATGGCAGTTCAGGGGAACTGTGTAGATCAGGATGAGATCTGGAAAACTCTCCAAGAAAACTCTCAGAGAGAACGGCTCATATGCTGATTTAAAAAACAAATAAAAAAACCTGCAGGTTGATTTAACAGACTCAGGAGTGGTGGTGCATCGTTCCACAAGACCTTCAAGGAAGTACCTGCATCCCCATCATAAGGAGGAGCAGCATTTCATGAAAAGAACAAGTCTGTTCCACTTTAACGAAGAACTTGTACTAGGAGGAAAGAGAGTTCCAGAAACTTCTTTTTTAAGGCAAAACAAATGCAAGGCAACTTTGAGGGGAAGCATTCTGGCGTGTGTGGTCAGGACGCTTGATGCAGTTTAAAAATAATGAGGACGATGATGAGGTGTGGATGTAGAGTATGGGGTGAGGGAGGCAGATGGTGAGAGTGATGTGAGGGACTGATCTGGCCACCTGCTTTCCTCTTCATCCTCCTGGGGACGGTCGCTGAAGAGAATGACAAACTGGCTTCAGCAGGAGCAAGGACATCGGCATTCACATGAAATAAGAACGGGATAAAAGCACTAAGAATAAAAGGCTTTGGTCAAATTAAAAGTTTTAGATTTAGCAAAGCTAGGTGATGAAAAATATGGACAGCTGGCAATTTTTAGGCTCGGGGTTTAAAAGGAGGAGCACTAGACAAGTGGGGCGACTATTGATTATAATTATATCAAATTAAGGGTAGGGACTCTTATTGGTGTAGTGTGGTGTGTGTGTGTGTAAGGACTCTTATTGGTGTAGTGTGTGTGTAAGGACTCTAATTGGTGTAGTGTGTGTGTAAGGACTCTTATTGGTGTAGTGTGTGTGTAAAGACTCTTATTGGTGTAGTGTGTGTG
>JBBPDD010323028.1:0-10387 GCA_037974585.1 Bathyaethiops greeni
TACTATTACTTCTACCACTATTACATCTACTGCTACTATTACTTCTACCACTATTACATCTACTGCTACTATTACTTTAACCACTATTACATCTACTCCTACTATTACTTCTACCACTATTACATCTACTGCTATTTCTTCTACCACTATTACATCTACTGCTACTATTACTTTAACCACTATTACATCTACTACTACTATCACTTCTTCATCTCCTAGAATTTCAAGTTTTCTTCGTGACGCAACACTACTTCTACTACTACCACATCTATTGCTACCACTGTCAGTACTTCTACTACTACTACTGCTTCTTCCACTACTACATCTATTACCACATCTACTACTACTACTACTACTACTACTACTACTACTACTACTACTATGACTACTGGTACTACTGCCACTACCAATACTACTAGTGTGGCTGGTATTACTTTTACCACCACCACATGTACTTCCACAGCACTTCTTCTACAACTACTCCTACAGTGAATAGCCTACACTACAGAGTTGGCAACACAACATGGCCCTGGATGCAATGACAGGTTTAATATGTAATGAGGGGGTGAACTTTCATTGTCCTTCCAGAGTAGTGCTACTAGATACTTGTCTATTTAATCTTAATTACAGATAAATTAATAAATAAACAAACTATAAAATAACGTCTGTGAGGACAGCATTATGTTGCATAAATATAGTTTTTTATACTATGAACAGTCAAGTTCTATGAATATTCTGTTTCGGGAGCGGGTTGTCATCTGGGTCCATCATTTTGAAATTGAATTTTACATTTTGCAATCCCTTACGAAAATTCACTATGGTTTCCTATGGTTTTTATGCAGTAACCATAGTTTTACTATGGTACCCCATGGTACTTTGGTACTACCCATGGTTTTACTATGGTTTATCCATAGCACTTCATGGTAGCTGTGGTTCTACCATAATTTACATATACATATACCACTTCATAGTTAACCAAAAAAACATGAAAACCATGGTTAATTAATCATAGTAAACCATAGTTAATTTTCGTATAGGATAATAAATATTAATATTGATTTCTGACATTCCTTTGACTCAAGTGTATAATTTTCTTTTCTACTTCACATTACGGGACACTCAATTAAAGAGAGAAGTGGTTTGTGTACAGAATGTCACCGGTGATTTAAAAACAAGGGTGTATCCTAATAATCTCTAAAAAGACCTTACAAATAGGGGTCAATGGCTGTAACTTTGCGGTGGAAAAAAGGTAGTTTCCCCAATCACGAGCAACTAGCGCCACCTGGTGACTCATCCGCTTCACTGAAATACACCCTTATTTCACTGGATTTAAGAAAAACATGTGCAGAAATATTGGTTCCATTAAAATTTGTTCTTTTGCACTCAAACGAATCGATTCAGAACCGAATTGAACTGCAATGTTTACATCAGGGTTGAGGTTATTATTCAAACGCCAGAATTGTGAGCCAGAACTTCTCGTACAACATGAGTGCCTGACCTTATAAATAAATGAGGACAAACTTCAACAGAAACTCCTCCAACAGGAAAACCTTCAAACAAGAGTGAAAGCTGTTGTAACTGCAAAGGGGGACCAAATCCGTATTAAAATATCTGTATTTGAATGCTGTGCAATTGTAAGGCGTCTCCATATTTTTTGTCCACGTAGTGTAAGTTAGGCAAACCCCTCTGAAATTCAAACCTTGCACTGTGCTCGCGCTCGACGTTGCTAGGTAACGGCGCGTGGGGAGGCGTGCACGCGCCTCCTCCTCCCAGACTTTGTTGTGTTTGTGAGTCTGGACTCATTCAGAGAGAAATGACGGGACTGAACACACTCAGGATGGATGCAAATATCGTGGTGCTGGGAACAGATAATGTTGGCAAATCAGGTGAGTTCAATTTTGCAAGAGACAGAAACTCTTTTCTAAATGTCTTAAGATAGGGAAGTCCTTGTCTCAGTAGCATGCTCAGTGCTAAAAGAAATAATACGGAACAGAAAAAAATATATAGGACAACAGAAAAAAATATATAGTAAACAACAGTGCAACACAATGACAAAAATATTAGTGGAAATTCTTGCCTCATTAACATGCTTTGTTCGATATGACAGAATAAAATATAATAAGACAATAGAAAATAATAAAAGGACAACAGTGCAGCACAATGACAAGGACATTAGTATAACGAATAACAGAGAAACACTGTCATTGCTGTGTGTAAAGATTTAGAGTGCTGTAGCAGTAGTGCAAAATGACTGAAGAAAGTGGCTTAGTGTTAATGCAATAAAAACAAATGCAATAAAATTCTGCCGAAATTTCTAGAGGGGGTGCATGCACAAAGACTTTCTCAACGTCTGGATTATTTATCATATATAATCAAAACATCACGATCAAGCACAGAAGAGGTGAGCCCCTTTTGAGCACATCCACTCAGTCTGTGTTTTTGAAAAGGCAAGAACGTTTTCCAGTCATTACAGCTAATATATGGGCTGCCAGTCTTTGTTTTAATACACCATTTTGTTATAGGCTTACAGAGAATGTTTTAAGCACTTGTTCTGAATGCACTTTGTTCATGCACTTCGTTCAGAATATTAATATGCACTTGAATTCACTTGTTTTATGAGAGAAGATATTTAATTTTATAATATTTCAGCTATCTTGCTTTTAGGCTATTCAGGTAAAATTTAATGATTTATTCTTCCAGGGCACAAACTGGCAGTTCTATATCTGTACTATCTGACCGATGACTCTTTTGTTTTAGCTCTTACTGTTCGTTTTCTTACCCGAAGATTCATCGGGGAGTATGGAGATATTGGTAGGTTCCTCTTTTCTGAGACGGAGTCGTTTTCTTCATTTTGATGACTGAGCCCTGTAATAAATTAAGACCTTTTTGGGTTTTCCACAGAGTCAATCTACACTCACAACATTATAGTGGATGGAAGAGAGCAAGCTCTGAACATATGGGATTCGCCCTATTCGCAGGTAAAGTATTGCAGTCTTGACATGTCTAAACAAACTTTATTCTATCACTGATACTAAAGAGGACGTGATGAACTTTTCAAATACTGTGTGCAATCCTTTACTAACTCTGAAATGGATATCTCCCAGCAGGACCCGTCTCCCGAGACCACCACGCATGAAAAGAGACTGCAGTGGGCCGACGGTTTTGTCCTGGTCTACAGCATCTGTGACCGAGCCAGTTTTAACAACGTCAGCAAACTCCTTCAGAGCATAAGGGCTATTAAGGACTATGCAGGTTTAGAGAAAGTGCCAGTCGTTATCGTGGGTAACAAGAGGGACCTGCACCACCGGCGCACAGTCCTCAGCGAGGAGGGCCGGCTCCTGGCGCTCTCGGCAGACTGTCAGTTCTACGAGGTCTCGGCCGCCGAGAACTACCACAGTGTCCTCATGGTTTTCCACGGCTTGGTTAACCGCATCAGGGAGTCCAGGTCGGTGGTCAAAAAGCCCGCAGGCATCAAGGGCATTGTCAAGAGCATGTCTGCTGTGTTTGCCCGGAGGCGGACCGACTCGCTGTGAAGGCAGAGTTAGAAAGTCACACTTGATTTTGGTCTGAGGTGACCTACTTTAGATGCCAGAAACAAGACCATGCTGATTCCTCTTTGGCCCCAGAGTTAGGGCTTGGATGAGGACACGGAAGATGCCCTGTGGCTGGCGGTGTTCACTCAGAACTGCACAACAACCACTTGAGAAAGGGCAAAGATCAACAAGGCCGTGTGCCGTGGCGTTTATAGTTGCTGTAGAAATCCAGTCAAAAGGTGACTGTGGTATTCATCATTTTGATTGAACCAGGAGACAGCAGGAAAGGATTAGGTAAGGTTACTTGTAAAATGTATCATGTGCAGTGCATTAAAACACTGACCTTTGTATTTTTATACAAAAGTAGATTTAAATGTCACATACGCCACCAAAGAGGAAACATTTCAGTGTGCGTTCAAAACTTGATTTGCTTCAGCAAGAAAGAAAGTCAGAGTGGGTTCTAGTTCCAACAATAGAGATATAATACAAATTAAAGCTAGCCTGGTGGCATCAGTGCTGGTCTAAAGCTTACTGTTTTAAATCTTTTTTGGGAATGATGGTGGTCATGGCTATAGAATCTCTTCACTTTGGCTGGGTGAGCACTTCATAAAACTGTTGTATGAATACATACCGGTTCCCTGTGCCACACAGACCAGCAGCTTTTCGATTTAATAACGCTTTTGTGACTCGGAAAGTTAATAAAACAGAGGAAGAGCTGTGTTTTGGTCCCGTATAATGAAATGATGGAATCTATGAATGCGATATAATAGATTACATTGAAATAAACGATGTGCAGCTGTAATCGTTCTTCAGGCCTCTGTGTACAGACCACACATTGCACAGTGTAAGCATGCAAAGGTTTTATTGAGAAAATCGTTTGCTCAAACACCATGCAGTTGAGTGAGAATACAGTAACATACCAAATATCTGAGGGACTTTAAGTCTAAAAGACTCTGAGGCTGTTGTTAGTAGATGCTACATGTTACATGTTATGAAGTATTGTTTTGTACATGAAGGATAAAATATAAAAGACAAAAATGGGTGTAAATATGTGTAATGTGGAATATTCCTGTAAAAGCCACATGATGTACAGAATGGACCTCTCTGGGTAATGACAGTGGTACCATTCATCATAAGTACAATTATTTTCAATTAAAATTAAGTTTTAGTAAGTAGTGAGTAAGTTGTGTGTTTGCTGCTTCTTCTTATTGTGTCTTTCTTGATATTTTCTTACTGATTTCTTACTGATTCCCAACAATAAAACACATTTAAACTACGCTTGAAGACTGAGAATGCTTATGTTGTTGTAAGATTAGTATATATATGCTTTGAACACAAATACAATTGTTTGCAAAATTTGGGTTCCCCTGGTCAAGTGACTGAGCAAATATATAGAAATTGTTCACTAATATTTGCAGGAAGACATTGGTCCTCCTATGGGGTGCATTTTTTTTATTTTAAAAGTCAAATGACACCTTGCTCTGCTAAAAGAGTATCTGAAAAATCAAGCAGTTTGAATGTCAGCTTAGCATTTACAGTTGCAGCAGACTTATAAACCTTTAGAGGATATTATTTTGGATATTTTTCGCAGCTTAGTGCAAACAAAAATTTGCGAAGCATCCATTTGGCACCTTATTTGTCTTTCTAAGAAAAAAGAAATATATAACACTGAAAAGTTGCATTTGTGTATGCTATCTTGTTTTGGACGGGACTTTAGTGAAACTATATAGTTGAAAATGTAATTATGTAGTTAGAGCTGAATAATATAGCCAAATGAAAGTAGTAGCTTTTGACTGCTGAGGGTTAAAACCTTTTCTAACTGTCAAAGCAGAGGCTTCCAGCCAGTAGTATCACATCACAGGCCCCCCTACACATTCTGCATCAGTCTGCAGACTCCTTACGCATGGGAGGAGAACTGTAACCCAAAATCTTTCTCAGCTTTCCAGAGGAGGCTCTGGGCGACTTTTCTCAAGGATCTGTTTTGTATGGAGTCGGTTTTCTTCCGATGGTTGTGGTTCCATGGGCTCTCCATTTTTCAGTGACTCTCCCTGGGAATTTTGGGAGAGGTTGTTCCTCCGGTCTGCTCCATTTGACCAGTTTTTGGTCTCTCCTGCTTTCTCTCTTTCTCCCTCATCATTAAGAATGTCTTCTCTTGGCTCGGAAGGTTGGCCAGAAAACTGTTCAAACACAAAATAATAACACATCAACTACTAGTTAGGAGCTGGAGCCTATAGGATTTCACAATCTTGATCAAAACAATTCTCTGCAGCACTACTACTATTAAATCTTACTTTTGATTTTACTGAATGTTCAAAGACAATAGCAGAGGCAGATAATAAATGGTGAGGGCCTAGTACGGTGCACTTAAGGACATACAGATATTCAATACTATTGTATTAAAAAAAAGAAAAAAAACACACCAATAGAGACTAGGCCTGTGAAGTACAAAAACTTCGTTACTATGGAACATTCTCTCTGTTTTCATTTGATGGATCTAACCATTAATATTCCCACCAGATGTTCTTGGCCTTTTCTCATCAAGTCGGTTCCAGCAGTCGTTTCTGACCAGAACACTGCAAACCTATTATTTCCGGAACGGTGATTTGGAAGCTCCTTGTTAAGGCGGGAGGATGGGGGGAGAGGTGGTGTGTTGTGAGGGGTGGAAGAGACTGTTTGAACTGATTATACAAAAAAAAAATCCATGGTGGAACTAGGAGACCAGACACCATCCCTGAACTGCAAGCGTGGCCTATGAGCAGCTCGCACTGTGGCGGTGTTACTGAACTCGGGCCGACCTTCCATGGACCAGAATTTTGATGACCTTTGTCTTTCCTTACACCTTACCAGAAGGCCCTTATAGTGTGGCATACAGTGGGCTGAGGAGAACACTGGTGCCAGACCTGTTGGAGTCTCCTGCCTTTGTCTAGGGGTTTAAAAGGATCTCAAACAGGCCCATGCCAGGGGTTAATGAGCGCGGAATGGGTCAGCCTTCAGCATGTGACGACTCTTTGTCACATTCCCTGACCCCTTAAAGATCTCTGCACTGAATGGTTCAGGGTCTGGGCTACGTGTCTGTCTGAAGGCACTTAAAAGTTTCATCTGAGGAAATGTCTGGAGACTGCAGAAACATTTCATAGACTCCAGTGCTAAAAAAAAAAGAAGTCTGGATTCTGCAGAGCTTCAAAGCTTCAAAGCCAATCTGCCTGAGCTTCATGAAAGAAAGTGTTTGTCTTAAAGAGCTAGTGACAAAAGATGGCTTGTATATCATTATGATCCAGTCCAGGCAGCATAGCTCACCTTATCTGTCATGATGTAGAACCCCAAAGACCATGAAATTTAACACTATGTGCCTATCACAACTCTTCTGCTCACAGAATCAGTTGAGCATGGCCACATACACAGGCTTTTACAAGTCTCAGCCCACGAATGAACAAAAAAACAAAGCCTATCCCAGACAAAACACATCACATATTTACACTGCTGGTGAACTCATTCCCGAAAAGTGACCTCCAAATAGGCTAAACAGAAGTTAGGTTGGTTCATGGATACTGCTAGACATAGCATTGGTTTAGATACTGGTTCCTGAAAGATAATGTTTAATACAAAAAATACAAAAATGATCTACTGCAAGAAATTGCCATTTTAATCAAAGGATTGAGCAGATTTTAAAGAGCACTGACATTTGTAAAGCTTGTATGACATGTATCTCATACAGCAAGCCTGATTTTAGGAACAAGCATGAAATTTATACTTTTAAAATGAAGTGTATAGTGCAGTTTTTATATTATTTTGTTGTGTTGTATAGTTTCTATTGTATATGTTATAACCCAACTATTATCTTATCTCATCTTATCTCACTTTATCGTATATCACAGGCTCACAGGAACATTCTCTCTGAATGAAATGACTAAGCTACAGCTAGAACTGTGAACATCATGTAGTGTCACTTGAACGTTTCCATTTTTAGGTTGTATTGTGGATAAATAGTCATTTAAATGTCACTTGCGAACAGTCAAGTTGATGCTGCTTGATCATGGTGTTGATGACGTTTTACTACTGACCGACCAAAAGATGCAGGAGATCTTTGACTCCCAAGGATTTCCTTCATTGCTCTGATGTAACTGCCATCCTCTGCTGGGTCCGGGTGCTGTTAATGACAGCGTGTGGCAGCGGGGTGTGTGATTAATCACAATTTCATGCAAAGTTTTCCACGAAGAAACCAGCAGGCCTTATTCTCAGGAGGGGCCTCTTCCAGTGATCCTCGCCTGCTGTTTCTTCAGGGAATTTGAGACAAATATGGCTAGAAATAAGCCTCATTCACTGGCAGATTCATGACTTCGCTCTGAGATTTGATATACACATTTTAATATAATTCATCAGAAAGAAGGATCGAACTATATTATAGTAGCAAAGCACTTTGGTTATGAACCGTGTATGTTATGAGATTCTGTAAGGCTTCAGGAGTAGGGCTGGACATTGCTTCACTCAAGAAAAAAGTTGTTTTCTTTGTGTCTTAAAGCGTCTTTTTTAAGAGCAGTAGTCTTGGATGTATTTTGTGTCCTAACTATCCAATGAATCATGTCACTTTCACATAGATGAAAACATTTCCTGTCCTAACTTCAGCCTTTAATGCTTTAAAAACATGGCTATTATTTTATTTTAACTACAATAACAGACGGCCTCAATATTCCTCCACTTGGAAACAGGGTTCTGTTAGCTTATCTACCTGGAAAGAGAATTGTTTTGCGATAAATGATGCAAGGCTGAGTGAATGTTACCAAGAGACGCCATCCATATTTCAGAGCTTTGTGGTGCCGTTATTTATTATAGAGCTATTCTGGCTCAAAGCATTTTTGAAAAGATGTGGCTGGTGCCGGTTTCTACCTAGATTAGCAGTTTTGTCATACATGAAATAAATGAGTTTGATCTTTTTTCCTTGCAAATAATAGCCAAAGTAGAAGAGATCAGTGCTGGATCTCAATTACTCAGCCATCTTTTTTTGAATTTGAATAGGCAAGGGGGGACAAAACACAGTCTCAGAGCAGTCTATCAAAATCAAGTTTCCCATGCACTAGTCGGCTGCAGACAACAGATGTTATCTGAATCTGATACGGCAAGACTACACTTACAAACACCAGGCTCCAGGCAGCGGCTGCCCTTGAGTGTTGTGCTAGATACAGGTCCCTCTACCCCAAAGCTAGAACATAATAAACAAAGAAAGCTGGGAATGCACCGAGCCAATTCATCACATTGCAACGGCTCCAAACACTGTTATAAAGGGGAGAAATAAATAAAGCAAGATAAAGACTTGGGGCAGCTGTGGTGTGTTCAGACGTGACTGTAAGGGCCACTTTATTATTGTTATCACATCCTCACCTGTAAGAAACCTGTAAGATTCTTTCATTTTAAAGCATCAGGCTGCAATTTTGCGATAAGCAGATCAATTTTCAAGCATTCTTCATTTTGAATAAATTACTATCAAGACGGTACTAATCTGTGTGACCAGTGTTTCACAGGGATTTAAGTCCCATCCGAATTCATCATGTCATTCATTTTTAAGGACGGCATGCTTTCTAGTGTCTTCTGTACATAAAACAAGAAAGCACCCCCATCTTTGTCATTTACAGAGATCGATACTTATTGGCATCATCAGCTTTATAGATGACCTGTTGTAAATCTGCATAACCCCATCCAAACACTAGTCCATCAAACTGATTTTAAGTGCTGTTCAGGCTTGTTTTTCCTGTAAACAGTGTCTTCGTAACACACCACCAGTCCTATGCAGGCCATAAAGCTGCAAATATCAGTGAATAAGGACACTGCTGAACATGATAGGAACATGACATAGGAACAAAACGTAGGAACATGGTTTAAATTCTTTCACAGACCCTCATTCGAGTTTTGCATTTTGGTAAGATTGTTCAGCTCAGTGACTGCATGCAGTCCACACCCACAGTGCGTCTCCAATATAAAAAGCAGCTCTTTAAATCGAGCACGGCGTGAAAAGTGGGTACAATGAGTATGACAAGTATAACTAAAGATATGGCTGGACAATGTTGTTGGGAGTTCCTCATGTTTACAACCAAAGCTCACTGCTGTTGTACTCATTACGTGATATTTCTGGGAAAGCAAATGAATCACTCACTAAAGTGACCTTCAGGCCACTCTGCACATGCCTGATACTGACCTGCACCGCTGCTACAAACACTTGATCACACTCAGCAGGGGGTCAGGAATGTGTGAACTGTAAAAATTCTGGCCCACGTGTGGAGTTTTTAGAAAAATGGAAAGAATTGCATTAACAGTTCAAAAATCCCAACCATCCAGTTTACCCATGCCACTCCTGAACTCCCCAGCAGAGCTCAAACGTGCCCCCCGCAGAACACGCCTCTTCTAGGACACTAGAGGAGGAGGATTAAAATTCACCCTGTAAAAGTCCCCCTGGAATGACAAAACCAAGCAGCAGTAGTCAACACTGGTGTTATAGCTTCAGTCTTAGCATCTGCTTTCCACACATCGAAAAGCTTGGACACATTAAAGGAATATTCTGATCAAACATGCTAACATTAGCCATAACAACATTAAAAAACCATTAAAAGACACGTTTAGCCTTTAGTGTGCACAATGCTATAATGATGGTATAGCACTTTCATTCACCGGATGTATATATTAGGGGTGTGACGAGACGCTTTTCCCACGAGACGAGACTAGACACGAGACTGGGTTCACGAGAACGAGACGAGACGAGACTTTGACATTTTTTTTTAAAAACCCTCAATGTTTAAATATGAGCAAAAATAGCCTTTTATTTAACTGAAAAACACAAAATGCAAAAATGCATGTCCATTTTGAAA
>JBBPDD010323097.1:0-10376 GCA_037974585.1 Bathyaethiops greeni
ACCAGCTCCATCAACAAGAAGGTCCAGTAGCGTCTCTTCCTGCGGAGACTGAGGAGAGCACACCTCCCATCCTCAATTCTCACCATGTTCTACAGAGGGACCATAGAGAGCATTCTCTGTAGCTGCATCACAGCCTGGTATGGGAATTTAAACATCTCAGACCTTAAGACCCTACACAGGATCAGCTGAGAAGATCATTGATCAATAATAACAGTGAGAAAGCAGTTAGATATCTATCATTGGCTGTGGAATGACTAGAAGGCAACTTTTGGGGGCATGGTGTTAGGAGGCAGCCTTTCTGTAGGTATTTATTAACAGTATACAGACATGAAAGACATCTATGCTTCTTAAAATCTCTTTTTTTCTTCTTCACACTCGCACATACACAGAATGCCCTCTCTCCTTTTCCCCAAATGTTCATTAAAAGATTCAGGTGCATCATTTTTGACTGGGTCACAATTTATTGAATGCTACTTTGTTGGTGTACACATTCATGGGAGCGCAAAGATGAGGTGTGCCGTTCTAAACCCAAAATGCAAAGTGTGTGTGTTTGTGTGTGCTGTGCTCCGTCTCTGCGTGTGTAAGTTAAAAAAGAACAGTAAAGTTCTCTAGTAAAAACTCTGTTTTATGCAAACCAAAAGAAGGGAGGTACATTTAAAACGGCATTTAAAACGTTAATAATGACAAAGCTCCCAACTGTTACGATTTAAAATTGATTTTGATGATTGCCACGAAACAAAAATCTGCAGTGATGTGTATAAATAATTTAATGTGGCTGCTCATGACTGGGCTGTTGTGTAATATTTAATTCCAGCACTCGCTTATAAAATATAAAATTACATTAAGTTCGAATGTATTGTGCAATAAAAAGCCGTTCTTTATAAAAAGCAATAAAAAAAATAAAAAGCTGGATCTTTAGTATCTTAGTACCACACAGCCCCCCGCCAAGTCGTGAGCCGCCCTCGGCCACGACCAAGCCCACTCTAAAGTCTTGGAGGCGAGCAGGAGGTCTACATAGCCTCAGGGTCCTCCTGGGTCTTACCGGAGGCCCTGGGGGACTCAAACTATCCGCATCGCGCTGGTGGTCAGCGACCAGGATCGCTAACTGGATGGCCAAGGTGTGGTTGAACCTCTCAACCAGTCCGTCGCTTTGAGGATGCAATGGGTTTGTCCGGGTCTTGTGGACCCCCATCCTCACGCACACCTTGGCCATCACCTGACTCTCAAAGTTGCAACCCTGGTCGCTGTGGAGTTCCTCTGGCGCCTCGAACCGACAAAAAAACTCCTCGACGAGTTTGGTGCTGACCGTTTCCGCGCTCTGGTCGGCAATCGCATACGCCTCGGGCCATTTCGTAAAATAGTCCATGACCACGAGGACGTATTGGTTGCCGGCCTCCGAGCGGGAAAACGGCCCCAGTATGTCGACGCCTACACGCTCCATGGCCGCCCCACCACATACGCCTGCATAGGTGCCCGCAACTGCCCCCCAGGCCCTTTTTTCGCGGTGCACGCATCACAGCAATGCACACACCCTTTGACATCGCGCCGACACCACGGCCAATAAAATTTTGCCCTCAGCCGCACTAACGTTTTCGTAACACCAAAGTGTCCAGCCCCTGGGGCACCAGCAGCTGCCACCACACGCGCCGGCCATCAGGGTGCTGCCACCCCCTATAACAGAGCCCCTGCTTAAGGGTTAAACTCTCCCACTGGGACCGATAAGCTTTTAGCTCGGTCTCCTCGGCCGTGATTTCCTCCCACGCTGGTCGACGCCCCTCCGTGAGCCAACCCCGCACTCGCCCCAGCACGGAATCATTTTCTTGCTCACGCCGCAGGCTATCTTCGTCTATCGCTCTGTCCAAATGGACCGCCTTTACGACTCGCGCCTCGCCACCCAGTGCTTTTTCTTCTGCGTGTGCACAGTGACGGCACGCTTCGAACTCGCACGGCCGGCGCGACAGCGCATCTGCATTACAGTGCTGTCGCCCCGGTCGGTACTGTGCGTCAAAGTGGTATTCTTAAGGCGCTTCTATCCAGCGTGCAAGCTGGCCCTCCGTGTTCTTAAAACTCAGCAGCCATGTTAAGGACGCATGGTCCGTTCTAAGCACGAACGGCCACCTGCCTAAGTACGGCCTGAAATGGCGTAGGCTTTTCACCACCGCAAGCAGCTCTCTTCGCGATACGCAATAGTTGCGCTCTGGTCGGCTCAGAGCACAACTATAATAAGCCACCACTCGCTCGCCCTCCTCCATAATTTGGGACAGTACCGCGCCAATGCCTCCGTCGCTCGCGTCTGTATCGACCACAAACTGTTTTGTGAGGTCCGGGCTCGTGTGCACCGGAGCCTCCACCAGCGCTTTACGCAGCTGGTAAAACGCTTCGTCGCATTTCGCTGTCCAGTGAAACGCCTTCCCTTTCTCTGTTAATCGATGCAGAGGTCTCGTCACCTCTGCAAACCCCCGCACAAAGCGCCTATAATAGGAGGTGAGCCCCAAAAAGCTCTGCACCTCCTTTACGCTGTTTGGTGTGGGCCAGTTACGCACCGCCGCTACTTTCTCAGGGTCGGTCGCCACCTCTTCGCTGCTTATCACATGCCCCAAGAAGGCTACTTTTTGGCGGAAAATGTGCATTTCTTGGGGTTAAGCTTTAAACCTTCCGCTCGAATCGCCCCCAGCACTTCCCTTAAGTTTTCAACCGCCTCTGCGAACGTCTTTGCGTGGACCAACAGATCGTCAAGATATACTACGCATTTGCTTCGTGGTATTCGCCCTAACACGTGCTCCATTAGTCTTTCAAAGGTCGCTGGACTGTTACACAACCCGAACGGCATGACTTTAAATTGCCAGAGGCCGTGCCCAATCGTGAATGCGGTTTTAGGTTTCGCGTCAGCGGCTACCTCGACCTGCCAATAACCGCTTCTAAGGTCTAGCGACGTAAACCATTTCGACCCCGCTACTGCGTCTAACGTGTCGTCTACTCTCGGCAAAGGATAAGAGTCTTTAACGGTTACCTGGTTGAGGTGCCGGTAATCCACACAAAACCTCCAGCTGCTGTACTTTTTCCTCACCAGCACGGCTGGAGCCGCCCAGGGGCTGTCTGACGGTTCAATCAGGTCAGCTGTCATTTCCTCAATCTTTTTCTCTGCTGCTTGTTGCTTGTCCAACAACAGTCGGTGTGGTCGCAACCGGATCGGGACAGCGTTGTCCGTCTCGATGCGATGCTGTACGAGCCCCGTCCGCGTGCACTCCTCGTCCTTCGCCATAAACAGGTCCACATTTTGCGCGAGGAGTAGTTCCAGCTCCGCTCGTTGCTCTGCTTCCAGCCCCTCACTGTCTCTCTCTAGCAGCTCTCTCACCACCTGGCATGTCTCGTCGGATGGTCCTGGTGCTCGTCATCCGACTCTCACTTCCACCCCTCCGTCCTCACCGCGCTGCTGCAGCTCGAACTCGCTTGGTGTGGTCACGTACAGTCGGCCCGCTCCGGTGTCCACCGTGGTGCCGAACTTGATCAGAGCGTCCATCCCGAGGATGTATTCCTCGACCTCCTCCACCAGCCATACTTCATGCTCTATGGCTACTCCTTGGACTGTGAGCGTCAGTAGCCGTCTTCCTTGCATCCCAGCTTTCTCACCAGTCACTGTAGAGAGCCGCACGGTGGTTTTCTCCCAGCCGGGCGGCCTCGGTCTCTGCGTTGCTGGCAGGACTCCGGGCCGGATAATGGTGATGGTGGAGCCAGTATCCACTAGAGTTCGGCAGCAGACACCCTCGACGATGAACTCAATGCGAAGGCCCTCGGGGTCTCCCAGCCGTCCCACTCGCGGCTCACTTTTCTCTAGAGGGACTTGGAGGGGGAAAGCGGACGGTGCAGCCCTCCTTGCTCCGTCCGCTGGGCGTTTCCCAACGGCTTTTGAGTTTTCTCGCTTCGTAGTGGCTCATTGCAGTTTCGGGCGATGTGCCCCGCTCGGCCACAGCGGTAGCACAGTCTCGCACATGGGATTTTCTCGCCAAGGGTGATGCTCGGGGCAGCTTGCTTTGGGGCTTCAACTTGCTTTATCTCGCTGGTCGCGATTCTCCGGGGGAAGACACTTGGGGCCGGCTACTCAGAATGAGCTGCGCCCGCTCTGTCTCTTCTAAGGCTCGCGACAGAGTAGTCGGTGCGCGGAGGCACACATGCTGCTGCAAGCCGACGGGGGTGAGCGCGCTGAGAAACGCCTGCAGCGCCAACTCTTCTTGCGCTGCCACAGGAAAACACAGATACGCTCGATGGCAGTAGCTGTGAAGGTCTCCAGCCAGCGGTCCCCACGTCTCTCCAGCTTGGCGATGTCTCTCTTTGAGCTGAACTCGCGCCCTCTCTTGCTGCGCGGGCTGGCCGAAGCACTGCTTTAGTGCTGCGACCAGTCGCTCAAAGTCTCGGCACTCCTCTAGGGGTCTGTCGACGAGTACCTTAAGTGCTACCCCTTCCAGCGACATGGCTAGGTTGTGCTTGGAGGCCAGCTCCACCTGAGCCAAGTAGGGTTCCAGCAGCTCCTTGCCGCTGAACCTAGGCAGTTTCACCGCTCGTCGTGAGCCCTCCATCTCGGCTCTCTCGACCCTTCTCGCTGGGGTCTCGAAGTAGTCCGCCCTTGGTCAGCTAGTACTCGTCCCTTCGGGGCTGTTGACGACCACTTTTTCGAGCCCCGAGTATGCCTCCTGCTCCAAAAAAGTGTCACTCTTTTTCCGAAGCGCAGCTATCCCACTTCTGACACCAATGTGGCGAGCCGTGGAAAAGAGGGACACCAAGGCAGGTTCTTCCATTTTCGTCTTTGTCTTTTTATTCACAAGCACACAGCTTAATACAGCACACCTCTATACAGCACATTGCTCTAAAGACGACTTCTCACTCTCTACACATACTTCTCAGACTAATTCTCTTACAACCCCACCCCTTACCTTATTGGGCACCCAAAAAGCCTGTGAGTCTCCTTGGCAACTCGCGGGTTGCCATGGCGATGGCCAGGTGTCAGCCAACGGCCCCCCCCCCCCCTCAATTAACCCCAATCAGTCCCTGGGCCCCTTTACACCCACGCCCTGTTCACGTGGCAACCCCCCTGCTCTCCACAATATGTTCAATATTGGGAAGAACTCTCCCAACAACACAAAAGAAAGAATTTCCCAACAACTCTAAAGATGCTAAACTAAAACATGTAACCATTAAGACAATTATACAGGGACACAAATCACACAAGTAAGGATACTTTTCTTTGAAATACTGAGACCTGCTTCAATGTTTTTCATTCTCTCAATGGACAGGGGTCCATTCTTCGTACGTTGCTTGATACATCTGAGATGAATTGACACATCTAAGATGAGATCATCCTGCTACTTAGGACGTGGCTAATTTGGTTCTTCGAGCACCCCTGTTGTAGATGATTAGTAAAGCTGGATTGAGTTGTCTAGTATTACTGTGCGTTGGTTTAAAAGGCGATATGCATCGACAATAGAAACACTGATCACAACCCCTTCGATTGGTTGATGAAATGGCAAAAGATTTTTCTCAAGCGGAGCAAGAGCTTTTATTAGAGGGCTATGGAGAATTTCAACTTTTAATAAAGACACCGGAAAACACACACACATATATATACAAATCCTTAATGTATTAATTGCTCTTTTTGTCATCTATAATAGAAATATTTAGTATTTCACATGGGTTTCACAGGGTTTAACAAAAATGATACCCTCACGAGAAAAGCGGTATATCTCAAGAAGTATATTGTCATGCTGCGCCAAAGGATCCTGTCTATCACGCAAAACACAAAGAATTTGAAAAACTCCACGAATAATCCTCGCACCTTCGGTAACCAGTTGCTCTCTCATAAACGGACAAGACATGGCTGCGACACAATTACCTCCACAGCCACACACATGTATACATATACTGTATGTTTAAATGCATCCATCCATATATATATATATATGCAAGATACTTTTCTTTTTCCACGCTAGTCGTGCTCTTTAACCAATCAGATGTGACCTCACCATTTCAACCAATCATAACCTGCCAGGAGCGCAGCCTAAATCCTGTTTACGTGAAATCAACCTGCTCCCGAGCAGATTTACGCTTACTGACCTGTTGCTATGACAGCAAGTCTGAAATCGCATCGAAGAACAAAACAATCCAAGACCAGGACAAATCCACAACAATCAAACCCAGCTGAGTTAGTGACGTACGAAGAACGGACCCCCGAGTTTGTGATCATCACACCTATACAAGAAAGGACATCCCATTCCAATATCATGGGCATTAATATGGGGTTCCCCCTTCTTTGTGGCTATAATATCAACCACTCTTCTTGGAAGGCTTCTTCTGGAGTATCAATGGGAATTCCTGCACAAAACAGGACAAGTTTCTGCAGGAACAGGAAAGGACCTCCTCCAAACTGTTGCCATATAAGAAGTATATAATTGCGTAAAAAAAATCTTTTGCAGAAGCACTAACATCAGAACTAAGTTATTGATCCCAAACCCTGAAAAACACCCCCAGGCCTTTATCCCTCCCCCACCAAACTATACTGTTGGCACTCTACATTCTCTTAGATAGTGTTCTCCCAGAATTTGCAATCCAGACTCATCTACCATTCCAGAGAACACATTTCCACTGATCCAGAGTCCAGTGCTCAGTTTCATTAAGCATCTCACATGCAGTTCTTGTGTTGATGTTTCTTGCAGAGGCGACTGAGTTTTGTAGTGAGGGATGCAACAGATGATACTGACAGTTCTTAGCATTCAGCAACACCACTTTCATAGCTGGCTGGTGTGCAGCGTTGTGGCTTTAATGTTGTTGCTCCTAGATACATCCATTTCCCAAAATGACAGACCGATCCAACTTATTTTACATCTAATAGATCTGACATATTGATTTGTTCAAACTCTTGTAGCTTCCTATAAGTCACTGATTTCTGCCTCACTCCTAATGCATTTGTGTTTTTTTAAACTAGAGAGATGAGAGAAATTCTTCCTGCACTGTGAGCAAAAATATGGCTTTTCCCCTGTGTGAGTGCGCTGGTGTATTTGGAGAGTACTCTGTTCATTATAACTTTTTCCACATTCTGTACAGTGATACGGTTTCTCTCCCGTATGAATGCGTTGGTGACGTTGGAGATGACTCTGTTCAGAAAAACTCTTTCCACACTCTGTACAGGGATACGGTTTCTCTCCAGTGTGCATGCGCCGGTGTTTCCTTAAATTACTTAACTCTTTAAAAAGCTTCCCACAATCTAAGCAGCGATACGGTTTCTCTCCTGTGTGAATGCGATTGTGTATTTTGAGAGACTTCCGTTGCCTAAAACTCTTTCCACACTCCGTACAGTGATACGGTTTCTCTCCTGTGTGAATGCGTTTGTGCATTTGGAGAGATTTCGGTTGCCTAAAACTCCATCCACACTCCGTACATTGATACGGTTTCTCTCCTGTGTGAATGCGATGGTGACGACGAAGATAACGGTGTAGACTAAAACTCTTTCCACACTCGGTACAGTGATGAGGTTTGTCTCCAGTGTGAATGCGCTGGTGTTCTTTGAAATGACCTGCTTCTCTAAAAGCCTTTCCACAATCCTTGCAGCAATAGGGTTTCTCTCCTGTGTGACTGCGCAGGTGTGTTTTGAGATGACTACTGCTATAAAAACTCTTTTCACACTCTGTACAGTGATAGGGTCTCTCTCCTGTGTGAGTTCGCTGGTGTGTTCTGAGACAACTCTGGGAATTAAAACTCTTTCCACAATCCTTGCAGTGATAGGGTTTCTCTCCCGTGTGAATGCTCTGGTGTACTCTGAGAGAACTTTGTCGAGTAAAACTCTTCTTACACTCAGAGCAGTGATAAGGTTTCTCTCCTGTGTGAATGCGCTGGTGGGTTTGAAGATCAATCTGTCGACTAAAACTCTTCCCACATTCAGAGCACTGGTGAACTCCATCAGTGCTTTCAGTTTTCTGTGCTTGTCTAGGAGAGGTTTTATTTTGGAGAGCACGGGAACAACTTCTGGTTGCCATGTTGTCATATATATATATTCTCCTTAGATTTCAGCAGGGTAGGGTATTCCTTTTGCTGGCACTTCCCGATGTGCTCATAAAAATGTCAGCTGCACAGAAAGGCAGATACACAGAGCAGGAGAAGACATGAACACGGAAGCCTTTCACTCCTGGAGGAGATAAAAAAAAGACAACAAAAATCTCAAATCTTTGATAGAGATCGGGAGAGAGAAATACAAAAACAACTTTAAACTCATTAGGCAGTTGTTAATTCCTGCTGTAGGATATCTACAGGGGAGCTTGAAGGTGTGTGAGGCCTTTAGAATTTTGTATACAGCATTGTGAGAAAATTAGGACACCCGATGAAAGCCTGTGTGCTGCTGTAACATTCTTGGACATATATGTATTTAATCTCAATTATAACAATACAGAGGGATTCAGGTAATATAACAATTAAAACAAATAAAATCTTCTGTAAAAATGTAATTCTACAAAAATGCAATTGCTGGTGAGGAATAAATCAGGCCAGGCCCACATCTGTTCCCACCTAAAAGTGCTCAAATCACATACACGTGTATCACATCAGGTGCACAGAAACAGAACGTTACTCATTGCTCAGTATTTTGAAAGAGGCTTGCCCTATTTAAACATCGGACATTCAGGCTGGTGTGCTCCTAACTGTTGAAGTTAGAGTGAACACCATGGTGAGATCGAAAGAGCTGTCTGATGCCTCCAGAAAGAACATTATAGCACCTTATGAGTCTGGTAAGGGACTTAAAAAGGTCTCAAAGTTATTTGAAATCAGCTATTCCACTGTCCTGAAAATAATCTACAAAGCGGACTTTCAAAACAACTGCCAACCGGTACTTCACAAATGCTGTGAATGAAGTGAGTGCTGCAAACAGGACGGTGCCCGAAATATAAAAAAGTGGTCAGATCTTAAAGTGATTATTAAAAAAAGAATTACAGCGCATTGAAAGATCCAAATGCCTGTTTTTATAGTGTAAACCATAAATATGTCTCCAAATGTTCTCCCAGATCACTTTAATTTCATTTTGAACTCAGTTTAATACATTACCCTTAAAGAAAAAGTAAATATAAACCCGAGGTTTAAATACAGAAAAGTCAGGAACGAGAGAGAGAGAGAGAGAGAGACACAGAGAGAAAGAGCAAGGGAGAGCGAGAGAGAGTAAAAAAAGAGGGAGGGAGAGAGAGAGAGAGAGAGAGAGGGAGAGAGTAAATCCACGCTAATATCAAGGTGAAAGTGCTTTTGGAAAGAAGCATAAGGGGCCATTCACATATTGCGCCTAAAAACGCGTGAAAAACGCGAGACGCGTCGCTTTCTCCTTCTTTCCAAAAACCTCGGGCGCTTGCGCTCTGGAAGTGTCTGTTGTTGCTAAGCAACCATCAGCCGCGCTCTTCATTTCCACCAACGAAAAACCCTTGCTGTAACTCTGCTTCGCAATTTATTTACGCAGAAAAGAAAAAAACGCCATAGTGTTTGGGTTCACCCCATTCTTCAAAAACGTAAAAAAACACAGGGAATTTCAGCAGCTGATTCAGGAGCTCCGCCTGGACAACGGGAGGTTCAAAGCCTGTTTCAGACTCAAGGACCAGCTGGATTAGGGGTCGTTTACAGATCGCGTCTTTTGCACGCGCAAGCCCATTATTTCAAATGTAGATGTGCGGCAGCCGCGCTCATAATGGAAGCGACGTGGTGCGACGCGCCCGTTTTTTTCAGGTGCGTCCCTACCGCGTCGAGTTGAAAACATCTCAACTTTTCAGAATGCCGCAAGCGCACCGCGGGTCATGTGACAAGATTCAACCAATTAGCTTCCTCGCCTTTTCCGCTACACTGAGCCTCAGCAGAAACACGGAGGAGCAGCTCATCACTGTGCTCCAGGGATTTCCTGAACTTTATGATTTGTCAAGCCCCAAACTTTTCCTAAAATATAACCCAGCTGGTCCTTCTCGAGTCTGAAACAGGCTTTGGAGCCTCCCATTGTCCAGGTGGAGCTCCTGGGTCAGCTGCTGAAATTCCCCGTGTTTTTTTACGTTTTTGAAGAATGGGGTGCACCCAAACACTACAGTGTTTTTTTTCTTTTCTGCGTAAATAAATTCGTGTAGCAGAGTTACAGCAAGGGTTTTTCGTTGGAGGAAATGGAGAGCGCGGCTGATGGTTGCTTAGCAACGACAGATGCTTCCGGAGCGCAAGCGCCCGAGCGCATTTGGAAAGAAGGAGAAAGCGACACGCCTAGCGTTTTCCACGCGTTTTCAGGCGCGATATGTGAACGGCCCCTTATATTTTAGGAAAAGTTTGGGGGCTTGACAAATCATAAAGTTCAGGAAATCCCTGGACCACAATGATGAGCTGCT
>JBBPDD010323103.1:0-10376 GCA_037974585.1 Bathyaethiops greeni
TACATACATACACATATACATATACATATATATATATATTGCAACCTGTACCCAGGAGTCTTTTTTAGATTATCGACTTTGAGACATGCATACCTACCTCCTGGTGAATGTTTTTGATTTGGCCAACTGTTATGAGGGAACTTTCCTTCAAAAGGAAAGAGTCCTACTGTCATCCACTACAGTTTTGTCTGTGATCTTCAAGGCCTTTTGATGTTTCTGAGCTCACCAACACATACATTTCTTCTAAGGATGTATGAAACAGTTGACTTGGCCACTTAATGTTCTTGTTATCTCTCTGATAACTTTGGTGCACTTTTCAGCCTGGAGATGGTTTGCTTCACTGGTAGTGACAGCTCTTTCGACTTCATACTGAGATTTAATAACAACAGATTTTAAGTGCACATGCCACACTTTTATCTGCTTATTTGCAAGTGAAATAAGGATGGAATGACACACACCTGGCCATGGAACAGCCGGACTGCCGTTTGGCCAATTATTTTTGATCTCTTACAAATTCTACAATTAATTTCAATTGTAATATGCTGTGGCCGACAGTTAAAATAACAATGTTTGTCTACATCCAAATATTTAGGAACTTGTAACTTTAGGAATTGTAACTTAATTATCCACATTTAATCATTTCAATTCATCTAATTTCATAAAAATCTTTTGTTACTTGAAACCATAAAACCAAGAAACTGTGGAAGCTAAAGCCAGCACCAGAAATGTTATGTTACCTGTCAGACCGGTGCCTGTGAAGCTCAGTAATAACAGCTAGCCCTCTTTTGATCATTCAGAGGGCTTGCTGACACTACAAACAGTGGAGGGATGATTTATAGAGGGCCAAAATTGATTACATTGATGTATTTAGCATAATAGAGCTCAGCTTTTAGTAACACAATGCCTACTTTCATAAATCTTCAGGCCTTGAATTTAATGAACGTTATCCACAGATCCTCAAACAGAGTTTACCTATCAATATATCCTTTATTATAGCAGGGACACTGTGTAATCATTGTCCGCTCAGTGATCTCGCTGAAGGTCTGAGGTGATAGGTGATACTCCAAATGGTGTCCTTTCAAAAAAACATCGAAATCAGAAGCTCAAAATCTAACTAATCTAACAAAACAAACACAAACAAAAACATGTCACACTTTTCAGTTTGTCATCTGTATATTATTATGAATCTTGAAAGCTCTGTTGTTGTCTGATGCAAACTTTAAATGAATAAGAAATCGCCATGGTTACAGCACCAACTGTGTATCTTCTTTCAGCAAGATCTAATATCCTTCACTTCATCAAAGACTAATTTGAATTATTGCCAAGAAAAATATGAGATTGTGGCTGCAAGGGCTTTACTTGATCGCATTCAAGTAAAAAAAAAAAAAAAGCACATGGATGGTGGATAAGCACATGGATTCTGTACTGACATGCTGAAAAAAGATATAGAAAAGAAATTGTATGATTAATGTTATTTTTAGAGAGCACATGATCAGTGGCTCACCGGTAAGGAATATTTTAGAACCCACTGCATTGTACAGAAGTGCACAGTTTCTCCATTCCACTCTTCAGACCTGAGGGCAATAGCTGTTCTTCACTAGGGTCACTTCATTATTATTACTGTTATTATTACATGCTATCAGCTCCTTGCAGTCATATGTTTCTTCAGAATAACTGCCTTTTTGAATCTTTAGGGTTCATAATGACTTTTCTATGAGTCCTCTCACTCAATTAAGAGGTTCTGTCATTTGGTCAAAGATCCACTTGTTTTTTTTTTCTTTACTAGCCATGATACTCTCAAAGGTCCTCATTAAGTTTGTGTTTCAATATTTTCCTGTTCTATTTTTTTTTTATTATCCATCCTTCACATTCATTAAAAACAGAAAAGCACACAGCCTGGACACCTCTCATCTTTATTTGCAGCGATTACAGTTTTTTTAAAAAGTTTACTTATCATAATTAACACAATGTTAATGGCAAGTTTGTTTTTAAACTTACTTTTTGTAAGGTCATGTTCACATGTAGTATAAAAAAAACCTAACAATCCAAGTAATTAAAAATCAACATCAAAGGTATATCACAGTCCTTAAAGTTCCACTGCGTGCCCTAATTGTGTTTTAAAGGTGCACTGCATTGCCAGGGGTCTCCGGGCACATCTGTACATCTTCTTGAGTATAAAATTATAAAAAGTAAAAATATAAAAGATCTGGGGTCGAACCAGAGTGTAGGAGTCAGTGCATCTTAAAATATTGAACTGAAGCAGAATCTGGTACATTTATGTTTTGAAGATACTGAAGACATACCCTTGAGTGTCCCACCCTAGTGACCCGAGTGTGCAGTTCCTCCAGCACAGTGGGTACTCAATTGGGAATACCTGCTGTAGCGCTCTCTTCAAACTGGCTAAAGTGTGCTATTCATGAGAAATTTCACAATTTCCTTGACTACTGAGAGATACCTAAATGATGACAGCTTTCCTTTTCAGTCTTTGCTTCTCTCAAGGTTTCGTGTTCATGGCAGTTCTTTTCCGTTATCATTATATATAGCCTTGCCGTACAGCTGCTTGGTGATATTATTAACATAATTTAAAACTGTTTAAATAAATTTGACATTATGTCCTAAAAGTCTTCATATATAACATAATATTGAGGATACTGACATCTCAGTTTTCCCTCCAGGCATTAACAAAGTCCTATCTTATCTCATCAGACATTTTGACGTCAGGAACATTTGTCCAGTCTAAGTGAGTGGTATTAGGTGATTTAAGGGTGAAGGACATTGCTATGCATTTGCTTTCACGAGGGAAAAAGATATTGATATTCGTTTCTTGCAGATCTTTTTTTATATTAGCATATATTCCAGGATGCTACCAAAAGCCAGTATCATTTAAGTTATTGTCTTTAAAAGCTGCAAACAGATATTTTGTTTCGATTTTTATATGACTTACATGCAACTATCAAAATACAAGATAACAGAAGACAATGAGAGAAAGTGAGACCAATACTATTGTATTTGAGGCCCAACTGATGAGTCGTTTTTGGGTGTCTTTGTTGTTACCCTGAGGGCAGAAAATTGATTGAAGCCAACAAGGCTGTAAACATGTTTTGCCTTTTCTCATACACCTACAATCGTCTAAAATCTCTATTACAATCTCAGAGACAGCTGGATTATGAACATTTCTGCCTGAGGCACAATGTTTTAAAATTCTCAGTTCTGTCCATCCCATACCAATCACTCCCTTCTCTACAGTCTAGAGAAAAGAACTGTTCATCATTATCCATTACTTTGATACCGAATCCTTCTTACAAAACCCACAGAGTCAGGACAAAGGCATTGAAATTGTGTTAATAAAATCACATCTATCAGTTTTACTAGTGTAGGGCCCACAGGAACTCCAAAATCATGTGGGAAGCCTTTCAAGGGCCTTTAAAGTTTTTCACTTGAATTTTTCATAGTACCTTGCGCCTTGAGATGTTAAACTGCAAAATCCTTGGCATCTCAACTTCTGTCCTTTACATTTAAATTAATGCCTAATCAAGCCACCTGCATCTAATTTTTCTGAATCACTGGTTTTCTGTTTGTTCCTGTCCCTAACACTAATGAGAATCTACTGATTTTAAACACACAATCACTTAATCATTTCTATAAATATAAATCTATGGGGGGCGGGGCATCCAAATAAAATAGGACCAGAATTTTTAAATGGAGGTTCAACATGGGAGTTATTTAAGCTTTAAAAAAGTATTTTCAATCTATCTGTTGAAAAGTTTTTAGTGGTTCTTGTATGGCATCATTCCAAAGAACCTTTGCTGGCCTTTTTTGGATTGTAGGAGATAAGCACTTTGCCCACAGGCAAAATGGCAGACAGGTCATATCTAGATTTGAGTATTATGAACTCTCCAGTTTGTAGCCCAGTCACCAACCATGAATATCAATCAGTGCTGGGATTCAAGCCGGCACCCCCCATTATTGGCTCACTCCTCTACTATCAGGCCGTCTGCCATCCCAGCTCTCTGCTAGCACATATATTTCGCTAATGACTCTACTTTACTCAGAATGACATCATAAACAGCAAATTAAAGACCGGGTGGTTGACGGAGTCATTTATTGAGCTATACCTTACAACCTGTCCTAAGAAATTCTCCTAATTTTCTTATGTGAAGAACATTCTGAGTTGATGGCTCCTTGAAGAACTACTTTAGTAAATTAACATGTTTTGAATACAAAGACCAGATGAAGCTCCACATAATGTATAGATTACAAATATCCTTAAAATAAAGATTTAAAAAAAAAAAAAGCCTAGATAACAAAACGTGTTGATTCATTGTAGATCATTTTATAGTACCATCATCTTGAAATCCAAAACTTGGCTGAGGGAAGAAAATCCTGGAATCAGGCTGCATGGATAAAGAATAGCAAACCCAAAAAAAAGTTGTAGATTTGTATATTTTATGTACTACATGTACTTAATTTCTCTTCATTTAACCCTGAATTCACATGAATAAAGCAGTGGGCAACAGACAATGGAGCATGGGGAGCAGTGTATGGATATGGTACCTTGCTTGAGGGTATCTCAGTAGTACAACTGGCAGACCTGACTGAGACTGAGACAGCAAATGCAGGGCAGTTTATTGCTAATGAGATGTGTTTACTGATGAGATGGAATGTGTGAAAATATATTCCTCTGACAAACTAATGCGTTGTCAACTGAGGACAAAAAAACCCCCAAAAAAACAGCACCTGACCATGCACCTGTTAGCTTATCAGCTCATCTGAGGCAGCCTCCCTTTCATCCACCAGCATAACCTAATGGTTTCCACTGGCTTCTTCTGAATAATCAAAAACATTTTAAAATGCATTCCCCATCTGCAGTCAACTTCTTGCACTGCTGATTTTCAGCTTTTCGACACCAGCGGCATCCTGAAAGGTAACTTAAGCCTAAAGCACTACATTCATTTTGGGCAAAGTCTATTTTTTATTACTTATTTTTATTACTTATTATTTAATTATTTTTCTTTAGGTTAACTAAATACATCAGTATAATGTATGAATGTATAAATTGTTACCTTATGCTTAGTTTAAAGAGATCTGCTTGAGATATTCATGTGGTTTCATTAAAATGTTTCCCTTATTTCTCTTTCTGTACCCATGTAGACAGGAGAATGATATGGTATGAAACCAAAGCAGTATTTATGATTTGCATACTACTATAATTTCAAGAAAGTGATGAAAATTCATAATGGGGCCATTATAATACAAGTAGAACTTAGAATCCCCTTCTTAGCGTGTACTCACACTAGGCACGGTTGCCCTGAACCGGGCCCGAGTTCGTGCCCCTCCCCACTCCCCCTCTGGCCTGCACTCACATTAGATTTCTGCATTCGTGCCGGAGCACGCTTACGTCATTATTGTGCGATGGTTTCAGGATAAACAGGAAGAGCGGCGCTCTCGCTGAACACAGTGGAGTCCGTCGCTCTGGTCACTTTTTTGATAGTAATTTTAAGTCGTCTGGTCCGCGGTGGTCCACAGCCCCCTCACAGCCTGTTGCTAAACAGGTCTGTCCCTTTTGTGGCATGATAAATGGTTTTGGAGCGTCGCAAAACATGGCGTCATGCGTCCTGATCCGTGCTCCAGCGCGGTTAACGCTCACACTACATGCGAACCGCGCCCAAGTCCAACTGAACCGTGCTCTGGCCCACCTCCTCCAAGTCGGCCAGGGACGGCTAAACCAACCGCGCCCGGGCACAGAGCACTCACACCAGTCAAACGAACCACGCTTTGGTGGTCAAATGCACTCGGGCACAGTTCAAACTGCCTAGTGTGAGTACACCCTTAGAAATCCCAATATGTCCTAAACATACCTCAATGCAACAAAAGGCAACCATTTTTACCATCATAACGGATGCTGAGGAATAATCTCAGCAGAGGGTGTCATTAACTTTGTTATAAATCTGTCATCTTTATCAGTGTGTACAGATTGTAGCTTTCGGTTTCCAGTTTATGAAAGAACATTATTTTTCCATAACAATAGGATCTAATACAACTGCTGGGCTGTTTCTTTCATGCTGAATGGAAAAGCAGATTAATTCAAAAGGATTCACACGCGCAGCCTTTATAGAAGGTCTAGAAATCGATATTTTATTTGAATCTAGCAAGGTTCATAAATAACACACATGATTGACCTTGGCTTCCAGTGACAAATGAACTTTTCAAAAGAATTACATTTACTGGTGTGGGGAAACAGACACTTTCATCTCGACCTCTAATGCATATTTAAAGCTTCTCGTTTTCAGTGCCGCATGTCATAGTATGTTTTTAATTCAAGCGCTGAAGTCCCACAGGGTTCTGCATGATCCTTTTTGTATAAAAGTGAAACAAGGTATTCTGGCATGCATGAAATAAAGAGTAGGACCCGTGCTTCTAATGGGATTTTAAAGAGGAGGAACCAGAGAGAGTAGAGCACAATTTAAACGCAAAAAGAAAAATGTTTCAGCATTCTAGGCAAGCGGCCCATTATAGCTCTGTGTTACCATTGATCAAGAAATGAGGCAAGCTAATTGCAAACATCATTTTAACAATAGCAAATAGTACTTCAGACAGTGTTTTAATTACAAAGGAAATACAGCCTTGAAAGCATGCTGTCCAAGAAATGTGTGAAAAGAGATGTGAGTGCAATTCATTGTTGCACCGTTGTGATGTGATTTTACATTGTTCTCAGTTTTCTAACTTATCTCATACAAGCCTGGGGCAATGGTTGCTTAATTGGAGATAAAACACCTTTGACTCACGTTCTTTGAAACCTCAGAGGAAACTTCATTATATCTGACATCAGTTCTAATCACCATGCTTAGGATGGTTAATAAAATAATTACCACACTAATGTTCCTGGTATTTATTTCTCAATTTCTCGTACGTATATACTACTAATTGTGACAGCATAGTTAGTCCAGATGCTTGATATAACAGTCTGGATGCTTGATGTAACAAGGTAGATATTTGTGGAAAGTACCGTTCCAGAGTTGTTCATTCATTCATCTGAATGCAGAGCTCTATGTCTTGGCTGTAGTCCAGGAGGGGAAAAGTGGGGGAATGAAAAAAATGAGTGGTGCTTATAACGGTCCCACTGCCAATGCTGCCAATGGTGATTCCCCATGGCCACCTCAATTTCGTCTAAAACGGAGCTTAATCCAGATTCATAAAACAGGCAGTTTATATATATAAGCCTAAACATAATTAAATACAACTATAAAAAAAACAGTGAAATAGTGGGCAAGAGCAGCCAGAGAAAACCCAGGACATGATGGAAAGGGGAATCCGTAACAAGCGACTGTTCTTTCCACATCTTCCCAGGACTGTGGAGTCTGGTATTATGAATTATGAAACATTCACTGAAGTGCTCATCATATCATGTGTGCAAGGATACATACAGACATAAAATAAGCAATTACTTCATACTTTTAAAATGATCAGCTAAGATAAGTAATAAACCACCATCTCATGAATTGCATATTACTTACTTTGGAAGATTTTCTTCTAGGACTACAACTCTATTCCAAACTATCTTATCAGCTTTAACTCCACGGGAAGTCTAAATTAGTTTCCTACTCCTGTGGATTACCAGTTGGCTAGTGTTCCCTCAACTGCATGTATTCCTGAGAATAAATGAGAGTGCACAGGCCAGCTGCTGCCCGGAACAACATAATCAGCTGACATTGCCCGAGCACAACATGCTTTTAGTGGCTTAAACCTTGGTCACTCCCCTTTATTAACGAGAGCTGAAACATGAAAAATATTTTAAAAGATGAAAATAAAATGTGCCATTTTATCTGCATTCCTGCACTCATCACTCACACACTCAAAGAGCAGAGCAATTTGTGCAGCATTGCCAGATTAGACAGATTAGACTGATGTTTTATCTAATATTTCAGTACTTCAGCAAAAACACAAACAAAGCAAAAACATGTATACAATGATATAAACTTTTATAATAATAATAACAATAATAATAATAATAATAATAATAATAATAGATGAGTTTCTCGTATTCTTGTAGAATATTTGAAATGCAAGAAATCCGCTACTCTGAGGAACCTTGTCTGGCTCTGCCATCCCTACACACAAGGCAAACCCAGTCCTGACTGGTCTCTTTGTGGTTCCCCCGCTGGAGGAATGAGCTGTCTAAGGCTACCAGAGCAGCAGAATCCCTCTCAAGCTTCAAAAGATTTGTTCAGAGAGTATCTCCTCTCCTGATGCACTACATATCTTGAGTGAAACTTGAGTGTTTTCTCAAATTGTATGTTGCTTTGGATCAAAGCGTCTGGCAACATTAATGTAATTCAATAATGTAAAAAAAACTCTCTTCCTTTGTTTGTCTTTCTTTTGTTGCACCATTCCCATTTCGTTTATCACATCTGTTTCACTATGAGTCAAGGTTGATTCAATGAGTAAAGTCTACTGGAGTCTGCATTCTGAGTGCACTCTGAAAGCCCTTTTTACAGATCAGCATTAGATACACAGACCACTTTGGAGGACACTAAGAATCTGCAAACTGAGAAAATAAATCTGAAAATCTGACAAGGACCAGAGATTTTGGCTGCGCAATCCATTCCTCTTCAGACACTGAAGCAACCACGCATGCAGCCCCAACTTTCTGGCTCCAGGACATCGATAAGCACTTACTCCACCACACAGCCCCACAGATGTCCAACCAAGATCAGAACATAATCCATTTCATTTTTGCTGGCTAAAACAGTAAGCACCACTACTGAACCCTGAATCTCTGCAGTCAGCTCCACATTGTTAACACCAGTCATAATAATTACTGTTTGTTCAGCTTTGAGGTACACATTCTGTCTCTTGCATAAAATCTATGAATGTGTTTTTATACCATAGAGGGATATAAGGGGAAATCCCAGCACATCCCAGAAACATTATTACACCATCCAGGCGAAATTAATTCTGAACCATGACTCATATTTGTCACAATAATTTGCTTCCTGTTCTTTATTCATTTAATGTGTATCTGAGATGATTTATGGAGGCTAATAGCACCCCAACATCACACTATACAAGCAACTTATTAATTTACCCAGACTACAGTGAGCCAAAACACTGCTGTGACAAAACAATATGATTCAGTCTGGCAAATGCATTATTATTAAAAAGGCTACATCTCGTTAAGCTGGAAGATCAGGCTACAGCTAATTTGTTTAAGGCAGTAAACAGATTTCTGATTGCACAAACTGTGTGAACATATCTGCTCTCAAAATAAAACCAGACATTTATTCATGTCTGAAGATTGCACATTAGAAGGGACAGATGGCTACAAAGTCAATACAATATTGTTTGTAAAGAGGTTTGTCATATGTTTTACTTGTTTATCAGTATCAGTCATGAATAATTGACCTTTACACTGAGCTTGCATGGAAATCCCTCAGTGTCAAAATAATGTTTTAAACATAACTAAGACGAGAAAACACAATAATGACACATTTATTCCAAATACCACTTGTCTCAGCCTCAGATGCTCAGTGTATCTATATAGTAACTATACTGCTTTAGATACTACTTCTAAACTAGCAGTACTAGTAGGAGTTGTTTATTATATATTACTATAATAATTGGTTAAGTCAAGGAACATGTGTCAGCGTAAGCCAAGTAGAGGCAAAGATTGCACAAGCACAGACATAGAGAGAGGAAAGAAAACACAAGTTGTTGACTTCTCTCAGGGGTGTCACCTTGTGCCTCTGACGTTGACGCGTCAAATAATTGGCTTTTTTGTTAATGCCCCACTACATTTACATTTACATTTACATTTATGGCATTTAGCTGACGCTCTTATCCAGAGCGATCAGTACTTAAGAAGTCCACAACTGTTTCTTACCTGAAAAACAGCTTAAATCCATGTCAACGATTTAACTAAGATACTGCAGTCAGAGCATCTATACAACGCCTAACCCAACAATACATGAGCCATAGAGAAGAACAACGTAAGTCATAGAGAAGTGGGTCAAGGGAAAGGAATATATGTATATTTTTTTTAAATGAGTAAGCAGTAGGAAAGAGATGTAGTTAGTCACCAAAGTGCTCCTTGAAAGTGCTCCCCACTACATAGTAAACTATAACTATTCTATAGAAACTAGATTAATATTATTGATTTTACTTTTTGACAAGTCAAGATTTGCTAGTATGTGCACAGTTACAAATACAAAAGTACAATATGTAGTGAAATGGGTCCCTGGATTGTCCATTAGACTGTGAGACTAGGCTTAATTGACTCATTGCTATTATCACCCCACCACTCACATACAGGTGCTGGTCATATAATTAGAATATCTTCAAAAAGTTGATTTATTTCACTAATTCCATTCAAAAAGTGA
>JBBPDD010323235.1:0-10369 GCA_037974585.1 Bathyaethiops greeni
CCGGTCCAGGAGCTTTCCGTGTGTTTACTTTCCTGAAGTATTTACACACTTCAGCCTGAGATATCTGAAGAGGGCAGCTGTCCTCTTCCAACAAAAACTCCTGAGATTGGTGGTTTTCAAAGCGTGCGTAGAAAGTGTTCAGCTCCTCAGGTAGAGAAACCGTTACCGCTATAACAGACTACAAGGCTCTTTCCCTTGTAGTCTGTTATAGTCTTTAGCCCACTCCACATGTTCCTGGTGTTGGAGGAGTTGTAGCAGGATTCCACTTTTTCTCTGTACTGTGCTTTGGCTGTTTTTATTGCTTTCCTGAGCACATACTGGGATCTTTTGGACTCACGTGGGTCTCCAGAGTTAAAGGCTGCAATCCGTGCTCTGAGCGCTGCACGGCCCTCTCCGTTAACCCACGGCTTCTGGTTTGGGTAAGCCCGTACATTAACCCACGGTATGACGTCTTCGATGCATTTCTGAATAAAGTCTCTTACATACTCAGCATAGTTTTCAGCATTGTTTCCAGCCACAGTCCGGAAAACTCTGATTGGTCTGATGGTCTGATTGGTCGGTCCAGTGTTGAACTGAGCGCATCATAGGCTGCTCACGTTTCAGCTTCTGCCTATAAGCTGGCAGCAGTAAGACTGAGGAGTGATCTGATTTGCCGAAAGCTGTTCGGGGGCTGGCTTTGTAGGCGTGTGCGAACGGGTTGTACACGTGGTCCAGGATATTCTCACTGCGCGTTGGAAAGTTTACATGCTGGTGGAATTTTGGCAGAACTTTCTTCATGTTGGCTTTATTAAAGTCACCAGCCATGATAAAAGCAGCTTCCGGATGTAACGTTTCCTGCCAGTCGATGACATCAAACAGTTGGGGGGGGGGGGAAGGTACAGTACAAAACACTGCTGTAAAGTCCTTGGGCAGATAAAAAGGTCTACACCTGACCATAAGATGTTCAATATCAGGAGTGCACCCTGACGAAACTGTCTGTACATCCGTGCACCACCGTTTGCTGGTCATCACACACACGCCTCCTCCCTTGCATTTTCCTGAGTCCTTTGTTCTGTCCTGGCGGTGAATGGAGAGTCCCTCGCGAACAATGGCTGTGTCAGGAACGGAGGGGTCCAGCCACGTCTCTGTGAAAACAAAGACGTTGCAGTTCTTGGTCTCCCGTTGAAAAGTCATCCTGGCCCCCTAGTTCATCCAGCTTGTTTTCCAAAGACTGGCATTCTCTAGAAGAATGCTAGGAAGCGGGGTGCGGTGTTGTCTGTTCCTCAGCCTGACCAGGGTCCCGGCTCTTCTCCCCCTTTTTCTCTGGCGTTTTTTCTTCTCGACAGGTAACCAAGGTAAGTCACCTCCATTCACATAAAACTCTGTCTGTGAGGGACCTGATTGCGAGTTTTGTCGAATGTCTAGGAGAGGTTGTCTGTCGTAGGATATGAGAGCATGACAGGTTGTAAAGAAAGTAAAATAAAGCATTGCATACATAAGAAAAGCGTAAAGAGTGGGAGGACACCGAGCGACGGCAGCCATCCTCACTGGCGCCATCTATATATAAACTATACGTGATTGCCCAGATATTTTCCATTGGATACCCAGATCAGCCCATATTTACCCCATATGTGACTGCCCAGATACTTCCCATTTGATACCCATACAATGAAGCCCATATTTACCCATACGTGGCTGCCCAGATACTTCCCATTTGATACCCATACCATGCAGCCCATATTTACCCCATATGTGGCAGCCCAGATACTTCCCATGTGATACCCATACCACGCAGCCCATATTTACCCCATATGTGGTTGCCCAGATACTTTCCATTTGATACCCATATAATTTAACCCATTTGTACCCCACATCTGTTTTCCCAGACAATTCCCTAATTAATTAGGGTTAACCATATGGTAAATATGTGAGCTGGGCCAACCCAGGTAGCCCAGGTCTTTCTTTCATAGGGCCCATATGGGAATGTTACCTGGGTAATTATTAGGAGTGTGGCGAGATCTCTGTATTTAATATGATTTAATGTAAATATTCATCCGGTCAATGAATAGTATTGTTTAGTCTATATATTTTACTATTATTTTTACGCTTTTTTTCGTGGCTACCATGGCAAGAACCACCTGCAAATCCACCAGCCGCAAATCCAACGGTGGTAAAGTTCCCAGGAAGAAACTGACCACAAAGGCTGCTTGCAAGAGCGCTCCAGCCACCGGTGGCGTGAAGAAACATTTACATTTACATTTACATTTACGGCATTTAGCTGACGCTCTTATCCAGAGTGACGTACACCAGTGCTTAAGAAGTCTACAACTGTTTCTTACCTGAAAAACAGTGAGAAACCTCACCGTTACCGGCCCGACACCGTGTCCTTGAGAGAGATCCGCCGTTACCAAAACTCCACGGAGCTGCTGATCCGCAAGCTGCCCTTCCAGCGCCTGGTGCGTGAGATCACTGAGGATTTCAGGACCTACCTCCTCTTCCAGAGCATTAAAAGTAGGAAATACTATACATGAGGAAAGGATACAGAGGAGAAAAACAGCCCCTCCCAAACTGCCCCATTAAAGGACAGTTTGGGAAAAAAGGGAAAAAAACACCTCAGCAACACATAACACATAAGCACATAAGACATGACTATAGTGGTGGGATAGTCCGACGTAGGCAAAAATCTGGCCCTGCTGCCGAAAAGGCACTGTCGCAGACCCACTTCACAGAGAAAGGACAAAACAAGTGAAGGCGGGGTGATTTTGGTGTAGGGGGCTGGTGTATAATCAGTGTCTGTACGTGTGTGTGTCTGTGTGTGTGATATGTATGCCTATGTAGCATCAGCAGCATAGGTGTCCTTGGGTTGGGGGGATGGAATTCGGACCGTCTCCTTATCTTGCTTTCTGAGGAGATTGTTGTAAATCTAGCAGTGGCCTTGAGGCCGGCACCGACAAGGGAGGGGAAGTCAGATAGAAATTTGTTTGGGTTAAGGTTCAGTTCGACATCTGTTCCAATTTAACAGAAAATCTAATGTCCATAACCGGTCACAATCTCTGGCCAGATCCCTGTTCATCCTTTCCAAGATGTAATCCAAATCCCATTGTAGAGCTGCGAATCTCTCCGCGATGTTATCCATTTTGCAGTCGATCACCATAGTCTGAGTATGCACAGCCCTACCCAAAGTCTCCCAAGCGGCACACTTAGTGGGGTCGTTTTGAGCAGCTGTGACTGCTTTCATCAATCGACGGTGTTCCGGGGCCCCACATAATCCAATCAGCAGAATCCCAGTAACCATGGTTCTGAATAGATATATGTCTTCCACATCCTCCAGCGAAAGCGCTGCCAGGCACATGACGCGACACTTCTCCCACCCGTCCATCACGTATCCAGCCGCAAACGTTCCTCCAGGACAGTTGGGTTTCCCCCAAACTGAGGCTTCTCGTCGAGAAGATGGTGTCATTTGCATGCAGAGACCAGGTGATTAAATCCATAATTTTGAGTTCCAAAACACAAGGAAAGAAGAGTCTCAGAGACAGACACTAAACAGGACGAGACAGGAGAGCTAGCAGGAGAGATAAGGTAGGGAGGGAGAGAAGAAAAATGCGACTGCCTTTGTCGAGAGCTAGAGAGATAGAGCTTTATTATTATTTATTGAATATTTATCTTATTTTTTTATAAAATAAATAAAATATTCGTATACGTATACATATTTTTATATATATATATATATTTTTTTTTAGCATCAAATGGTCAGAAATGTTTACAGTTTAAATACAGATTAAAATGTTTCTTTTAATTTCAAAGAAATGTATGTACTTTAAGTCTTTTCTGCTACTGACTAAAAAACAAGAAAAAAAACTCAAGTGGCTTATCTGCGTGATTGGGGTGTAATGTCCAAGTGACGCCTTAATTTATTTGGCTTTATGCTGTCCGCTGCCAACATTTTTAGACACAGTAAAGTTTACTGAGTAAACACACGTCTCCCTCGTCTCCTACCGTAGTGAAGCCAAGCGCTACATACGCCTAGTCATATTTCCTCGTCTTAGCTTTCGGGAGACTTACGTTTGTTTCATTATCTCCGTGTCTCTCCACCTTTCTTTTCATCCCTGTTAAATATTTTTCCATGGTATCTCTTTTAAGGCTTTATATATTTTCATGTATGACTGCTAGCTGTTTGTCTTGTTGACTGTTTGTTACAAAGTTGCTCAATGTTGAGACTGTGTTCCCATGTGATGACGTCATCAAACGACTCGTCGACTCGACTTCGACTTTGTTGACAGATACAAATCTGGAGCCGTTACACACATACATATACAAACACATACACACATTTATATATACAGACACACACATACCTACAACATTGTGCCAGTTCACACTGAAAATGTTCAAAGTTCAGTTCATAAAAAAAAAAGAACTAGTTCACATTCATCATTATTTTTTTTTTATAACTAAGTTCACAGCTCAAAAAAGGAACTAGTTCACATTCATTTTTTTTTTTTTTTACATTTTCAATACAACATTCTTGTATTTGAACCTCCTTCAATCTGCCATACCGCTGAACAATCACAGACATAAGTTACTTTAAATCAAACTCTGATTTAAGCAACGCACCATGTCATGCTCAAAGGTGCAGGTATACTGAATATGGAAATTTTATTTTGACAGTATTAACATAAAATGCATCAACAGCAAAATGTGTCTGCCTAAAATGCAACACTCAGACAATTTATTGAAGTGTACTAATAGTAAACAAAACTGTGATTTTCCCATCAAAATCTACACCGATTCTTTAAAAAAACGGACTCAAACGTTTAAACAAACTGCCTTCTGTACAGGCGTCCAAACTGGTAGCTTCAACCATGCTAGCCTGTAATCAGTAGTGATGTGTCCTGAAATCTAAGAGCCGATGCTCTGTGGTGAATCAAAAGAGTCGACTCTCATCGTTTTCATGACAGGGTTTGTTTTTGTCAGTCTCAATTAAACAAGCGTGTGATAAAATGAATAAAAATGTTACTTTTATACACAATAAACACAATTCAAAAATACATGATACAAAATCCATACAGTAAATATGACATTTTACAGTGTACAATAATGTGCATGTTTTCTAACTAGCCCCACCCAAAATTAATTAATTTTACTATAAGATTAAAAATGTTACATAAAAGAAAAGACCAATCTCCCATCTGTCCATACATGTTTAAGATTACAAAATTAACATTACGCAACATGTTTTTTTAAACCTACATATTGATGTATTTAATGAAAGTATTCCCACACTCTCAGCAGTAGGTTATGGCCAAAATGATCATCACAATTATTTTTATCAATATTAAAATAATGATTAGTGATCACAATTATTCGTTATTTTAGGTAAAACACATTTTTATTGCATTTTCTATTTTAAACAAAGTGAGTGACTTCAGTTGAACCGGCAAAATGAAACCTCAAACAAGAAAAAAAAAAACCATTTACCCAAGACAATGGGCTAACAAAAAACAAATATGCAATTGCAGAGTGGGCACACACACTCCTTTTTAGGCAGCTTAATAAAGTTCTAATCTTTTGTTCGCCCCCTGGTGGTTGGCTGACTATTAGTTGAGAAAGTGTTTACTTTTTTAAATGTTAATATTGCAGACGATCATCTTAATTTAATCTTGGCAGGTTAAATCATAATCGTGATTAAAATTCGATTAATTGTGCAGCCCTACTAAGCAGTGACATTTTCTGCTCTAATGTTTCAAAGATTACTCTGTTTAATAAAACTCAGTTCACATTCAGAGCAGTTTTGCTTTTGTGAATGCTTTTAGAATGCTTTCACACAAGCAGTGATAGTGCCTCATCAACTTAAACTCTTCTTACAATCTAATCAGTGACATGGTTTTTCTATATTCCTAGAGTACTACTTGTCTAAAACATCTCAAGTTTCCTCATCACTTCACATCATTTTGCTCTACCTAAACTTAAGGGACATCGACTATACAGACTTAACTTGAGACACAGGTAAGACATCCAGACAAAAAAAAATAATTCTGGAAATGATCAAGACATCTGAGCGACAAACTGCTGAACATTAGAGTAAATTATCAGCAACTCTTCAAAGACTTACAAGCTTAACTGCAGATTTATTTTCACTGCAATTGTAGTGTTTTCCTGTGTCAGTTTTATTTTTTCATTATTATTAAAGGTACTGTAAATGTGTAAGTGTTAAAATGGTTTAATGGTTAAACTGTTTCATTAGCTGTTATGCATCCCTAAAGTTCTACTTTTTTTTTTTTTTGCTGTTTTGGCAGTACAGACGAGCTCAACAGTTTAATACAGAAGAGTAAAAAAAAACTCAATTCCTCCCACAATCAGAACAGTGATATGGTTTCTCTCCAGTTTGAATGCCCAGGTGTATTTTGACCTGCCTAAATGTAGTGACATTTTTTCCACAGTCTGAGCAGTGATATGGTTACTCTCTAGTGTGAATGTGCTTGTGTCTTTTTAAATTAGTTAGTTGGTTAAAACTCTTCCCACACTCTGAGCAGTGATACGGCTTCTCTCCAGTGTGATTATAATTGTGTATTTTGAGTTGAAATAGTTGGTTAAATCTCTTTCCACACTCTGAGCACTCAAACGGCTTCTCTCCAGTGTGAATGCGCTGGTGAGTTTTTAAATTAGATATTTGGCCAAAACTCTTCCCACAATCAGAGCAGTGATACGGTTTCTCTCCTGTGTGAACGCGCCGGTGTTTTGTAAGGGAACTACTCACTCTAAAACTCTTCCCACAATCTGAGCATTGATATGGTTTCTCTCCAGTGTGAACGCGCTGGTGTATTTTGACCTCACTCTTTGTGGTAAAAGTCTTCTCACACTCTGAGCAGTGATACAGTTTCTCTCCAGTGTGAATGTGCTGGTGCGATTTTAGATGATTAAGTTGGTTAAAACTCTTTCCACAATCCGAGCACTGATACGGTTTCTCTATACTGTGAATGCGCTGGTGTGTTTTTAGATTTGTTGGTGCGTTAAAACTCTTTCCACAGTCAGAGCAGTGATATGGTTTCTCTCCTGTGTGAATGCGCTGGTGTACTATGACCTGACTATGAGTAGCAAAACTCTTCCCACAATCTGAGCACTGATATGGTTTTTCTCCAGTGTGAATGCGCTCATGTTTTTTTAAATTAACTAGTTGGTTAAAACTCTTCCCGCACTCTGAGCAGTGATACAGTTCCTCTCCAGTGTGATTGCGCTGGTGTAATTTGAGCTGCTTTAGTTCGTTAAATCTCCTTCCACACTCTGAGCACTGATGCGGCTTCTCTCCAATGTGAGTGCGCTGGTGTATTTTTAAAGTATGTAGTCGTTTATAACTTTTCCCACACTCTGAACAGTGATACGGTTTCTGTCCTGTGTGAATGCGCCGGTGTGATTGGAGACTACTCTGTACGGTAAAACTCTTCCCACACTCTGAGCACTGATACGGTTTCTCTCCTGTGTGAATGCGCTGGTGTACTTTTAAAGTAGACAGTCGGTTAAAACTCTGGACGCACTCTGAGCACTGATACGGTTTCTCACCAGTGTGAATGCGCTGGTGTCTTTTGAGATAATGAATATATGTAAATCTTGTCCCACAGTCTGAGCACTGATATGGTTTCTCTCCAGTGTGAATGCGCTGGTGTCTTTTGAGAGTAGCACGATGAGTAAAATATTTACCACACTCTGAGCATGGGTAAGTTTTCCGTTTTTCTTTCCCTTTTTGCGATTGTCTATGAGGTGATGTGTTCATGTGAATGGTAGTAGAGGATGATTTCTGAGGACTGGGGATTCCGGACATCACATTCTCGCATTTAACCTGTTCCTCTTGAGGCTCACATAAATCCCTCACAGTCACATCCATTGATGAACGTGACTGTGTACGCTGGTGATCAGTAGAAGGAAGAAGACTTGTAGGCGATAATTTCTTTCTGTAAAATAAATCAGAAAAGTTCAGTGCCAAGTGCAACAGAATAGTGAACACAACACAATCCAGTGGTTTATTTTCATGTAGCTTCAAGGGTTTAGTTAGAAATGTCGTTTTTAGCAAAAAACTAAACTTGGCAGCTTGGCTGGCGGTCTTTTGTTACACTTACTTTTTGCATATTAATATGTTTGTTTGTTGTACATGTAGATAACATTGTTGCCAACTCTCACACAATGAGTGTGAGACATGCATCAGTGAGACTAATATAAAAATAGTACAGTAATTCCCCGCTTTTCACAGGGGTTACGTTCCAAGAGCACCCGCGTGTAGTGAAAAAATGCGTTTAGCCTATTTTTATAATGTAAACCCTAAACATGCCCCAAAGATGCTTCCAGAACAATTTCATTTCATTTTAAACTCAGTTGAATGCATTACCCTTAAAGAAAATGTAAAAGCTTTGAGCGTGAGACACATCAGTGAGACTAATAATAAAAATAATAGAAGTATTACAACAACCTGATAATGAAAAATATTCATGACATTTAGTTTATCTCTAGAACCACTGAAGGGAGGAATCAGCAAGACTTGACTAAGAAACATAAAAAATTGCAATGAAAAAGACCCTTCATAAAAAAATTAAAAAAAAAAAGAGTAATTATAAGGATTTGTTTAGGGATCAGAAACTCCCACACCTCGACCTAGCTGTGGGTGTAACTGATGATATTCAGTGCTTTGGCCACACGGTTAGTCAAATCCTAAAATAACTTTATTCTTTTAGAGATGTTAAGTAGTGGCACTGTGCTGTTTCAAGCTGGTCAGAGTTATGCACTTGCACCTATTGATCACCCGACTGAGTGATCATCTCCTGTTTTTCATCTCATCTTTCTATTAGTGATTCTATTCATTAATATGCTAAATTTAATTTCTGTGTTCTACCTTGTAAGCATCTCAGTGAAGCACCAGCCTCTTATAATTTACTCCTTTCCTAAAGTGCAGCTTTAGGAGAATGGGGTTATGCTAAATTAAAAACTCTCTCTTTTAACCATTATGGGCATTCTTCTGAAGAAGAGAGCTTGTGCCTTTACATGTGCTCAAATAAAAAAAATGACAGAGACGAGGTATGATGTGGTTGTTCCAATAGTCACAGAACTGTAATTATTATTTTTTTAAACTTCACAGTTTATCTTTACACTTTTAAAATGTTTGCAGTATACATTGATGTGACTTCCAATGGGAGGCCCATTTTAGTTGTATCGCTGTTGTTTAAAAAGACGTGATAATGGAGTTGGATGTCTGATCTTCATTGAATGTTTTGTTATTATCTTCATGTAAAATCAAGGAAAAGTAAATTGAGATTCTTTATATGGGGAGAGTCCAACAAACACAACTAAAAGCTTCTAACATTTTTTTTAAAAATCGCTGCAGTCGCTGGTAAGCTAAATCCTTTTTAGCAATTGGCTCAAATAACGTACAAAAACAATTTTTCAGGTGGTCCCCCCACAGTGTAAACAGAGTGGAAAAGGGTGATTAACGCTTTACCTCCGGCTCCTGTTTCTCTCTCTGTTCCTGTAAGATAAATTAAGCACAGTGTATACAGTGAAGAAATTATCTTTTTTCCGTGTAAAAACAATATGAATTGCCCAAACTGCTCCTGCTCCTGCTCCTGCTCCTGCTTCTTCTTCTAGGCTTCTCTGGTTCAGTTGGACAGCACTAGCGCCTCCTTCTGAACTACAGGGGGACTCACACTGGACCCAGGTGATGAACATTTACCAACACAACTTTTTCAGGTAAATTCCTTCCCCTGCACTACGGTTTGCTGAAAGTCTTGATCCCTGGTTGCCCGTCTGAGAAGAGCTAACCCACTCTTTTTCACCATAGGGAAACAAACAGCACACACCCAGACATTTCTATTCAGCATCCACCTTTGGGCACAGTGCATAAGGGACAATTCTTGGATGGCAGCGTTTTGGTTTGTGGCTTGGCTTCAAAGACACACTAGCTAGGATGCCTCTCATTTTGCCCACCCAGATAACACGTCCATGTGGGGCCCATGTGGGTTTATGAAGGGCTGAATCAAGGGCCCCATTTGGGAAGCCCCACAGGGCCCCATAAAGATTTGTCCCCAGGTTCCATGGTGGTCCCACTTGTGGCAGCCCACCTGGATCCCTAATGGGGCTCATATGGGCTAGACTTGGGGCCCATTTGGGCAGCCCCACAGGGCCCCATAAAGATTTGTCCCCAGGTTCCATGGTGGCTCCACTTGTGGCAACCCACCATTTGGGTAAATTATGGGTTTTTAACAGGCTAAATATTAAAACTAAATAGTTAATGTAAAATTAGTTTGGTTAAATTTACACCATTAACTATTTTAACATACATTTACACCATTTAGTACTTCTATAATTGTTTTTAAATTTTAAAATGCAAGTACATGCTTATGTTAATACT
>JBBPDD010323276.1:0-10367 GCA_037974585.1 Bathyaethiops greeni
CACACACACACACACACACACACACACACACACACACGCACACACACACACACACACACACACACACACACACACACGCACACACACACATACACCCTTAAACTGTACAAACAGTGAACAGAAAAAAGGGAAAAGTGGTCTCTTGGTTTTTCTCCATGGCTGTATGGAAACGGCCAGAAGTTTGAAACGTAAGTCAAACGTAATAAACATGCTTATGAAGTGTGATGTATTCGTCATAGTCAGGTTCATGATGCCTTGTGTTACAATGTGTTATAATATTGCGTTAATGCAGTCATAACTTCTTAAAGACATGACATTTTTGGAGCATGTTCTACTGATAATTGTCTTTAGTTTTATGGAAAACACAGCCAGTCATGCGAGTCCAAACTTTTAACTGGTGCTGTGTTTGGAAATGAGGTTGTTTTTCTATGGTTCAGCCCATTAAGTGAAGTAAAGTGTCCGTTTGACACACGTGAACACTCCACAGCCTATAGTGTGAACAGCACAACGTCTTTCTCTGCATTTAATCCACTCACCAAGTGAAGCAGACAGCCAGGAACACGGCTCCCAGGGAGCAGTATGTGGGGACAGTACCTTGCTCAAGAGTGGTGCCACCAGCAGTCCTGGGATTCAAACCCACGGCCTTCTGATCACAGGGGCAACTCCCTAACCACCAGGCCACCAGCTGCCCCCTCAAATGAATAATTAAGCCTAGTCTTCAACATCATTCTTTTAACGAATGGTCATTCTAAGCACTTCTTAGTTCAGAACCTGAGTTTATTTAAAAGCTCTTCAGTATTTAAATGACATCCTTAAACGACATTTTTGCTGCCCCTGACCTCTGTGACCTCTGTGACCTGTTACAGAAGCCGTACGCCTGTCAGCTCCCGGGCTGCACCAAACGCTACACAGACCCCAGCTCCTTACGCAAGCATGTGAAGGGCCACTCCACCAAAACCCAGAATGCACAAGACAAGGTAACACAGCTGACTCTTTAAGGGCCTAAATGCTAGACTAAACTTCACCAAGGGCTAAACAAAGAATATACTGAAGAGTATTTCACACATTTTTGCCCATTATCCCCAATATGCACTTTCTTATGTGGTTTCTGACTCAGTATGACACACTGTTATCTGTATACATGGACTAAACAGGCTACTTTAAATGTTGTCTGTACAAATGTCCATATTTTTAGATAACAGAGTGTCAGAAACCACATAAGCAAGTCTATTAGAGATTACTAAACAACCCCACATATTTTGGATTCTTTGTGCAGAAAACCACACTCTTGCTCTCTGCTGCTTTCAAGAGTCCATATCCTACACTGTTTTTTTTTTTTTCTAAAGTCACTTGAGACATTTTTTGTGGTTTTATGCACCAAACACAGTCATAATTCATCCTTACATGGCCATTTCCCAACCTCTGGTTTCCCCTCAGGATTAAACAGGCTGTTCTGTCACTGTGCCTTTAGACTGAATTTGGGTTTAAGGGTTTTTTTGTTACCCTGTGGGCAGTAATAAATACAAATAACATTAATACCATAAAGATTGTATGTGTGTTGATGTGCTTTCTCCTCATGGAAGCCCAGTATTACTTGTAGTTCTCATCAAATAGCTGGTTTGGCTCAATCAATACTTCATTAAATTAAATCGGGAGCTGCTGATGGACGCGTCCATGCACTGGCTGGAGACATCGAAGAGAAATCTGGAAGCGAACTGGTTCTGACCAGCTCACAAAACTGCTTTTACAAATGAAACAAATCTTGCTGTATTTATTGCTTTCTTGTTTGTTTGCACTTATTCTAATATTAACTTGTTAACTTGCATGTAATGTATTTGCACTTTTGCACAGTACCGTATGTAAATGAGCCTGGTTCTGATTTGCTTCCCTTTTTTGTCTGAGCTTAAACACTCTTTATAACAACATCAGGAGAGGGCGGGGCTAAACCGTTGCTGGCTAATTTTGTGACATCACAAAGAAAAAAAAGAATTCCAATTTGGCTGTTTTGTACTTTAGTTCCCACGTATGTATGGACCTGAAACGTTTGCAGCGTTTGTGCAACACTTTTACGTCATAATAGCAAAGAAATGACATTTTCCATGATACGAGCCCTTTAAATCCACACAGCCTTAACTGTTTAGAAATCAAAGCGACTTATTAGATAAGCCCAATAATTTAACGAATCAAATTATTCCTGCTAGTACATTTTATAATTTGGCGCTTTCCTCAGCCATCTCACAATAAAGGGCCTATTGTGTTTTTGCCTCTGAACACTCGTGAAACAAAAGTGGGTGATGTGTGTATTCTCATGGCTTTGGTTCTCTAAGCAGTAACACATGTGTTCCTGTAACACAGTGGATTATACCATATCCCAAGTGGCTATGATGGTGACACACACCAAACACAGAACATGCCTGCCAATGAATCACAACAGAGCTGTTTCTGCAGCCAGTCCAGAGCCTCATTACAAACAACTCTTAAAGAGAAAGGAAACTTGTGCATTTTTGCCAGTTTGAACTCAAGAATGTTTGCAGTTATCTGTGTTTTGATGGCAGCAGTCCTGTTCGGGGGCGGAACCGGAGGGTGTGGAGGATCGTCTGGCCAACGGCTCTGTTCATTCATTACACACACCTGGTCAAACGGAGCGCAGCTCTCTCTATGAGCTTCAGCAAAACAGCTTTACTGGTAGGTCCTGAGATTTACTGGTACCTGAAGCTAAAAGTGAAACCAGCAGTTTATTGAAAATCCTGCCCTCCACCCCAAATTTAATCAATCAGCCAAGACTTGTTTTGTGTCTAAAGTTTGCTTCTTTAGATTTAGACTTGAGTAAAGAGACTAATGTAGCAAAAAAGTAATGAAAATTTATACCCCATTGACTAGCATGAGGCTAACTGCATCATTGTCAGCAACAAGACATGTTTTACACAGTTATCTACATTTATAACAGCTTAACAAACGTATTAGCTTCCTTTACTCCAGCTCCAGATCGACTACATTTAGGGAAAGGGAGGAAACTGGGTACGGAAAGGGAGGAAACTGGGTACATTTTCAAAACTTTTTTAAGTGCCATTTGACAAATATATTCTTATCTAATTGGCAGATTTGTAATTCTAAGTAAGTTCCTCTACAGAAACACACTTGATGGACCATTTATTTAACATACTGAGCAAAACAAAAAAGATGGAATAAGTTCTGCACAAAATATGTTATGCACTACATACTGTGCGTAATGTATGGTATATGTTTTCACGTTTTTCTAATATGTTAAGCCCAGTAAAAAGAAATTGTGCACTGTATAGGACGTATACTTATTCACACATGAACAAAACATGTGATTTCATCAGAACGGTTTCAGCTTTTCCACATGAGTGTACTTTACTTGTCACTTTATCTACCGTCCAAGAAATTATGAAATGTGACGTTTTTTACATTTCGCTGTATTTTCTTTCACAGAAAGCATGTATTTGCTACTTGTCCCTGGGTGTGATTGAATATGAAACTTGTCAGTAAATTTAATTAAGAGAGCTGCTATAAAATAAAAAAATATTAACCACTGTTGATGCCAACCCAACTCTGAAATTCACATTCAGACTTCAGTAATATTCAGAAATCTTTACGTTTAAACGTTTACTTAAGCAGTCAATATCCGGAGTAAAGAATATATTTATTGAAAGACTTAAACTAAAGAACTGCTCAAAATGCGATCACCACTGTTAGCTTGATGCTAATGTAACAAGCAGATTCTAGCCGGAATTAGGAATTAGATAGGTAGCTATCTTGAAAGTTAATTACACTGTATGCATGAAAACTGACATTTAATTTTATGTACAGTGGCATTAAAAATACAATTTCTCTATATGGTGCTGACAGAGAGGCCACACCCCCTGTCATGCCCATTTTAGCAAGACAGCCAATGAGAGCTGTGATCTTATATCAACACTTAGAAACCAAACGACAGTAAAACACTGAAATAAGGTGCTATATGTTTTATACTCTTCACAGCTGAAGGAGCACATCTATACTAAAAAGAGCAAAATGTGTCCTTTCAGTTCTCAACTGTCTAAAGCTGTCAGTTTGCGTCAGATGTCCTCATTAGTCAGCATTAAAGGCTGCAGATTCTAGAGAAATGTCTGAAAATGAGGTTGTGGCCGTCAGGGTCATTTTAAATAAATGTTTGCGTGTAAATGCCAGCCGGCATTAGCGATGACATGGCAGAATAGCTGCAGACTGGCGGTTTCTTTCTCTCCTCTCTTCGCCTCGGCCGAGCTCTGCACACGTTTTCTGAGATCAGTTCTTCCAAACCCATCAGCCGTGTGTTTACTGAATTACTGCACTCGTCTTTCCCAACGTTTTCCATTCCCTGTTTCTCCTCCTCACTCCTTCAGCGCCTGAAACAGAGTCAAGAAGCTGTCAGGTGGCCCGGAGCGCGTCAGAAACCAAAATCCGCACTGACTGAGGGAGGCGAGTGGCTGTTTAGCTAAAAGCCTCAGTGGGAAGAAAAGGAAAGAAGCCACATTATTTACTCCAGACTGTTTCTGACTATCGAGGGAAAAAAGAAGTCCTCCCAGCGTTCCAATTTGTGGATGTGGGGAGATGATAACTATCTGCTAGAAGAAATGACTGTCAAATCAATCGCATGGCCTGATTTTTTTGTGGGGGGGCCTTTGATTGATGTGTGTGGAAATGATGCTTAATTTTTGAGTCTGCACTATTTTTATAATAGTTTTTGGTTTTGATTACAAAGCACCAGTGTTTCAGTACACATTTCAGATCAGCAGAAGTGCTGTCATTCAAGTGACTCATGGTTTCCTGCAGCGTATTCACCTCTGTTTCCTCACAGCAGTTAGCGCCGCCACCTCAGCCCTGTAAAAGTGCTGGCCGCTGCATCAGTGGTTTGTTTTTTTTGGCTAAACAAAGCGGTCAAATCACGATCTTAGATGCAATTTAAGGTAGACTTGTGACACTTCCTAGCTCTCTTGTTCCCAAAATGAATGGGTTCATATGGAGCGATTCAAAATCGCAGTTTGTAAATAATTAATCATTTCATACAGACTTTCCCAGAGCAGCTCTCTCTCTCTTGTTATAGCTGACCTTAACACTTCTCTAACTTTGCGGCAGATCTGATATCGTATACGCCAATTTTGGCCCCAAAATCTCTCAATAAAAACACCAGTATCATTTTCACAGTGAAAATACTGGCTAAAAAAATTGAGATCATGATGTATATTACACAACTAAAAGTACAGAAAGTGCTTAATTCAGATTAAATATTGATTCATAACTAACAAGATGTGGCAGACGAGGCACAGACGTTACATAAGAGCCGCCAATATTGGTAACCCAAGTCTCTGTAGCAATAGCGTCGCACTAACCGTTCATTATTTGCTTATTCTACATTAAAATATGCACCTTTAATAACAACCTGACATACATGAAGATTGTACATGCAGTAGCTGTGACCGGTGGGGCATGATTTTCTTTATGAGTTCCTCACTTTGCTCCTGTGCTTCTGGCCTGCAATGTTTATTGTGCCGACTGTCTCTCAGCAGTGTTGTCGGAGAACAGGACAGCGTGTAGCAGGAGCCCATCAGTGTCCGGCAACACAGCTCTGCTCCAGACGTCCAGAAACAGCAGCACAGAGATCATTTTCCCCCAAAACCTGCCGGACCCTCGACCCAACAGCCAGATTATGCAGAACCGGTGAGCGTTCTTTAATGCGTTGTTCAGTTTGTTAAGTGTTTAGAATTCAACAAAGATGATACTCAGCCCTGAACTGATGATGTAGATAATTAAAATGTAGATAATTATCAAAAACGATGAATGAAATGTTCACCAAACTACCAGCCGAGACATAATTGGAGGCCAAATTTTGCAGGAGCTTCACTAGAGTTCAATAATCTTTTCTTTAAATGCATCCCCAATACTTCTCTCGACCTTCTCAAACCACACAAAGCTCTTCATCGAGGTGTAGCAGACTTGTAGATGTGGCTCAGGACACAGTATGACTTACTGTGAACTATAAAAATGAACTGAACTTTAGAGCCACAGGCAGCTGTTTCTCACAAAGCAGCCACCATGAGCTGTTTTACGTCCCAGACCTCAGCTCCAGTTTCAAGCTAAAAAAAAGTAGAACTTGGACCCCAAACATGTGTCGGCGGATGGACTTCATCTTTGGTCGAAGGAACACTGTGGACATTTGATTTTTTAAGTGTGAACATTCAAAACTGACACTCAGATCACCATGTGCTGCTAAACCTATTAAAATATAAAAGGTAGTTATTAAATTAAATGATCATTATGAGAATATCTAGTCGCCTTAGCCCAGTTTAGCCGAAATATAACATTTGTTTGGTTTGTTGATGTCAGTACGGTGTTTCTACAGTTTCTTGGTAGTTTGTAGATTTTGGCGTGGAGTTGGCAAGAACATATAACATATAAGTCAACGTGACTCTTACATTAGATGCACACATTAGCATGGGATAAACCACACATGACGCATGACGTCGGACATTCAGCACTAAGCGAGTTGAGTTAAGGCAGCGCACACATGGGAGTCATTTGCATTGTGGGTGATAAACTGTTAGCCTCCATCTGCAGTGCATATACTCGCCCTGAGAGCCAAAAAATTAAAATCGCAATAATCATAAAACAACAGTTTTAGTTTTATGATGATTTGTCACTTTGAACACACACTCTGCTTTCTATCGGGGATCACTGTGATGAAATGCAGCGTCTGCATAAAATCTGTATAATAATAAGTGTTTTGTACAGTATTTTTTTTTTTCACTCTATGGCCACTTTATTGGAAACCTCAGCATTGTTGCTTGCAGGTGTACAGTTAGAGACTGTAACCCATCTGCGCAGTGTGTGTTTGCCTCTCTAGCCCTCCATCAGTGGTCATTTTCTGCCCATAAAGATATTTTTGGGTGATGAATTTAACCTAGGAGTGAAACCTGTACGTGTAAAAACCCTGCTGCGGCTCCCAGCACCACGCAGTGCAGGACAGTCCACCAACAAATAATGACTAGACGTAAGTGCTCCTGTGGTCAGAAACTGACCGGTGATAAAGGGGGTGGGGGCTCATAAACTGTGCAGCAACAGATGTGTTACAGCCAGTAACTGTACACCTGTATAGTGGAGCTATTCGCTCTATAGAGTGTTAACTGTGTGTGAAATGTTGACACAGTTTCAGACTATGAGGAATAACAAGTAAATATTAAATTTCATAAGTGCTGTTAACATTTGTTTGTAATTTCTGGAGGCTTTTGTGAAGTCAGTACAGCACACATTGGCTACGGCATCATTCATACACTCTCTGGGCATATTGATTCACTTTAAGCCACAAATCAGCCCTAGTGTTCTGTATAAAACCTATGCAAAAGCCTAAATGTAGAATACATTAGAATACACCCCTTTGATGCAGCTGGGTGGCCTAGCGGTTAAGGAGTTGCCCCTACAACCGGAAGGCTATGGTTTCGAATTCCTGGACTGCTAGTGGCACCACTGAGGTTCCTTTGAGCACGGGATCCCCACACGCTGCTCCCCGGGCGCCCCTCATTTTCTGCTTAACTTTGCGAAAGGGTTAAATGGGTTAAATGCAGTGAAAGAATTTCACTCGGTTCACGCATGTGCTGTTTTCACATGTGACTGTAAGGGGACGCTTTACTTTAAAATGTTCTTTAGGAAGAGTTTCTTTCATGAACTCCTATCTCTCTTCATCACTGAACTCTCATTCTCTGTTTAGTCTCGAGTTTGTTGACACTTTATTCCCTGCAACATTATTTCACTGCATCTTTTAAGTCTGCGCTTCACAAGTAAACAAGCAGTGGGTGGACTACACATCAAATGCATCATAAGCTGCTGTCAAGGCACCTTTCAGCTTATCCAGCACTCATAAATGCATCCAACCCTCAGGGTCTAAAAATTAGCATGCAGCATGTTATTTACCAACATTTTGAAATCAGTTTGTGTGCTGACTTCACTGTCTATTTGTACGTGTTTTAGACCATGGGAACCTCATGTCTACTAAACTGCGCAAAATTTCCTAATGGTTTTGAAAGCCATTAAATGATTTAGCAACAACATGGTATTTATTTCTCTTTAGCATTGTTGATTATACAGCACAAAGAGCTCTTCTGATTAGCCTTTCTTTAAAGGTTTACTCTGCAATCTGTGTGTGTGTGTGTGTGTGTGTGTGTGTGCGCGCGCCCAACCTTCATGCACCAGGCCGAGATTAAAGATTTAAAGACTGAACTGAACAGGCCACTGGATTCAGACTGTTCTGTCTAGCAGAGCAAATAAACTCAAACTCTGTGTGGCCAGAGGGCCAACTATTCTGAGGGTAGGAAAATAAAACCTGGATAAAGGCCCTCCGGTGACCAAACTGACCATTTTGCGGCTTTCTGCACTTCAAACTGTCCACAAATCAGTGAGGCAAATGCCAGAAAGTAAAAACCGGACAAAGGATCAAGGCCTTCGGTCGATAGCAAAACACACATTCTGCCTCCATTAGTCACAGAACTGACGGATAACAGTTTCTCACCTAAAACGGCTCTGTGTATGGAAGGTGAGATGACTTTCCCTCAGACGTAAGGTTTTGTATTTTAGGGCGGGGGAAGGGCAACCTGGACACCTTCCCATTTTCTGTAAATCTGCTGTTTTAAGCGAAGTGCCATTGTTCCTTTCATTGGCACAGTCCTCTCTTTTTCCACGTAACAGAAGTGCTTGTGACCTCACCAGTATTCTCGTAAAGCTCGATCAGAGAAACGGATGTTTCAAAGTTCCCATTATTTCCACAAATTGTGTTTTTTCCTTTAAATAGTTACTTCCTTTGTCGCACGTTTCACCCTTAAAAAAAATCGGAAGCACTTTACGACAATAAGGCCCCACTGATTCGTCTTCATGTACAAGTTTTCTATACTTCTTAACGTGTGTCGGGTTACGGTGGTGCTTTTCTTTTCTCACACGTCCTCCTATTGTAACCCTCCCAGTATCGGTTTCATGCGCGGTCCCGGTTTGGGGAGAATGCTTTGTGGGTCATTGTAAGGGGAAAAAAGGGCCACAGACGTTTACAATAGCTTTATTGCTTAAGATACCGCAATCTCTGACCTTAAAATGGAAAAATATTAATGTAAAGAACCTGTATTTCCACAGAGGTAGTATATTCGTACTCATTTAGAGCAAAAAAGGAATAGTTTGACGGTACAGTAACCCCCGGGACATCTGCGAAAATAATGTTCACATCAACAACGTTAACTAAAAAGAATTAAAACAAATAACATAGTGACGTCTGGTCGGCGGCCACAGGGGGGCGCTGGGGTTTAGGTTTGGTTTATGTTGGGTTAGACTTTTATTTTGGTATCCTGAGTACTCAGGACTAAGTGGTCGTGTGTTGTTATTGGTTCTACATGTGGTTATGTATTGATTTTAGTTCTGTTTAGATGGACCATAGGGTCGGCCCACCGTCACCCTTACCGTTACTCTTGCCTTCGTTTACTCTTGCCTCTCAGTTTGTGCACGTATCGGCCCTCGAGCCAAGTTTAAGAGAAAGACAGAAAGATGGAAGCCTGCCTCGGCACCCGTGTCCGGTGGGGAAAAAGCACGGCGACGTGACAAACATTCTATAGTAAATAGTGGTTTTATGTTCAGTGTATCAGTGTGTTCCCTGTGGAAGGCCAGTGTTACTGTAGTTTCATCAGAAACCTGGTTCCACTCCATCAGTCCTTCACTAAATGACACCAGGAGCTGCTGGAGGAACCTGGAGCCGAACCTGTGTTCTCCTCACCGGCTCACTATCAACTACTTTTGTTTTCGAACTGAACAAATATTGATTTTTTTTACTGTTTTCTTGTTTGTTTGCATTTATTGTAACGCTAACTGTTTTGTTATACACTTTATCATACACAGAGAAAAATGGCTTTAAACTATTTGCATAGATGCCTAAAACATAGGTGCACAGAACGGTACTCATGATTTCGACTGTTCACTGTTGCGATGAGATCTTTAGAGCGCCGTGTTGAGCAGTGCTTCGAGGCTTTACAGGGCACCTTTACAGGGCAGCAGTCAGTACTGTTTGTTTATTTGAACCTGGGTTGTGTCTGTCATCAGCTGGGAGCTTGGTGGCCTGGTCACTTCAGGCATGAGTTTAATAGCTGCGTACAAGCAACAGAAAAAGACCCTGAAACTGTTTAGCACAATTATATACAGTACTGTGCAAAAGTCTTAGCCCCCTGTGCAAATAGTTTTAAGTCATTTCTATCAGCAGCAGCTTCTTTCTGCAGCAAAAACAGCAGAATATTAGAATAAACTCAAACAAACAAACAAGCAGTAAAAAGTGTCAGGATCTCGTTTCTCTAAACAGTGGTGGA
>JBBPDD010323327.1:0-10364 GCA_037974585.1 Bathyaethiops greeni
GCTGAACTGTAGTCTACAAACAGCAATCTCACATAGTTACCCTGTTTCTTGTCCACGTGGCTGAGAGTGGTGTGTAGGACGTGGGAGATGGCGTCCTCTGTGGATCTGTTGGGTCGGTAGGCGAACTGGAGCAGGTCTGTGGTGCTTGGGATGGAGGAGGAGATGATGTTCTTCAACAGCCTCTTGAACACCTTCATGACCACAGAAGTCAGAGCAACTGGAGGGTAGTTGTTCAGGCCTTTAGGAATGCTGTGGTAATGATCAAGGTGAACTTACAGGGCCGTAATGAGGAGAAATGAGGAGAGCAGCCGCTGGAGAGTGTAGAAACGCTCCTGGCATCGCACCACTTTCTGTTGACCGTGAGACACACTCCTCCACCTGCAGAGCAGTCAGGAATGTGTCTGGACGTGGCTGCACCATCCTCATATATTTTCACCGCTGGGTTGGTGGCGGTAATACAGTTTGGTTCTCAAAAAAAAAAGGCGGAGCCCCTAGATGCTACTACGGCAAGTGAATGAGTGAGGGAGTACGCTACTTCGCTACTACTTCACTAATGGCAAGCTAACTGAAGATTACTTCACTATCATGACCTGTAGGCTACTTTGTATCTCAAAGCTGGTATAACGTGATATTGCATATTGATAATTGACGTTATTTAAATAAAATCGAATTAGCCTTGTACTACGGTTTTCTCTAAGTTTAATGCAACATTTCATTGCAAACCAATTTAAGAATCAATCAGATTGATAAGACAAAAAATTCCTCCCAGGAAGGCAAAATTCTGGTGTTCGCTGCTAGCCCTATAGGTGCTGGTATAGGGGCGTGTCGCATGTGTTCGAGCAGCAACACGGGGCTGCCCATAAATGCACATGTCTATGTCTGACATGTCTGACATCAGCCAAATATCGTCCCAATTAATCGGCCAGGCTGATAATCGGTCGACCTCTAGTTTACAGCAGAAGAGATAAATAAGCAGAAACGAGAAGCATAGTTAGGTGCTCCTTGATGAGCATTTAAACACGGATTAGTGAGCTACAAGCCAGCGTATGGAAAGCTGAAATTCTTAGCTGTAATACGTTTTAAGTAACAAAAAAATCCACATCCAAATTCACCCATGGTTCCTAGAATTTCAGCAAGTTATGAAATTCTAGCCTCACCCAAAAGTGCACAATTTGTCAAGCACGGGATTGTGTACACATGACTGAATGCCAAATAGCTTTTGTTCCCAGTGCCTTTTGAGACACTATATATATCACTTATATAATCATAAATAGAATCAGTATTTATCAGTTTCAGCCATTTTTGGTGTTAATGAAATGCAGGTTAATGAGGTGCACTAGAGGGGCAACAATGAGACTGTTTTTACACTAGGGTCAGTGTCACTACTGGTGGGATGAGGCAATACCTGGACCCTAGAGGTTGCACAGGCGGTCCATCTCCTCCACATCAATACGTGCTGATTACAGATGGTTTTCTGTGTCTTCCAGCACAGTGTCTTCCAAAAGCATGGAGGAGGTTCCAGAAGACAGGTAGTTACTCTAGGAGAGCTGAACAGGGCCATAGAAGGTCCTTAAATCATCAGCAGGACCAGTATCTGCTCCTTTGTGCAAAGAGGATCACACTGAGCACTGCCAGAGCCCTATAAAATGACCTCCAGCAGGCCACTGCTGTGAATGTCTCTGACCAAACAATCAGAAACAAACTTCGTGAGTCATTCTCTGATCAGGCTTCTCTGCTCACTGCCTACCACTATGGAGCTTGATCGGTATTTGCCATCGAATTGGCAGGTTCACAGATGAGAGCAGGTTCACCCTGAGCATATGTGACAGACATGGAGAAGCTGTGGAGAATGTTATGCTGCCATTCTGCATGACTGGTTTGGTGGTGGGTCAGTAATGCCCTGGTCCAGATCTGTGCAATAGTAAAATGTGAAATATTCTAAATGTGCGAGTACTTGTATTTAAAAAAAAAAAAAGATAACCCTCTTGTACTGTGATATATCTTTTAATATCTTTATATTTTATATAGTACTAGTAGACTGCTCTATTCTCTGCTTTATTTTCCTGTGTTTTCTACCTATCAAAAAATGTAACCTGACTCAGAGAGCTTTGCACAAGAATTCCAATGTGCATGGACTGCTGGTCTCATGCACAAATGGCAAATAAAAATCTTGAATCTGGGAGGAGATCCGTCATCTCATTACACAAGCACATATACGAACTACAGATCACTATTTTGAGTTGCTGCAACGACATTTCTGCAAAATGGACTAGCCTGCTGTATCATTTTTTACTTTGATTTTCAGTGTGTCTTTGAATTCGGCCCTCTGTAGGTTGATCATTGTTCCTAACACTGTACCCAGTATATATTTATGTGTATACAGAGCACCTTATTTGGGTTTGGGTTTAACTTTTCTGTCTTCCTGTTCTTCTCTGTTTTACTATTAAGTGTTATATAGGCTTTGTGACAACCAAAATTATAAAAAGCTTGAAATTACCAGTGCGGCTTGGGGGAGCCCTTGAAATGATCAGTGTGAATGACGCCACAAGAGGACGCCATTCGTTCATAGACATTGAAAAGTGCCCCGAGCTGAAGTGAATGTCTACTGTAAGGAAGGCCAGGCAGTTGATTCATGGATTTATGTGGATGCTTTTGTCACAGCTTATTGATGTGCATGTATTACGTGTAAATAATAGAGGATATTATTTGTTATTTGGATAGAAAGACAGAATAAAAATATTTTATTGAGTCCGAAAGATCTTTTATTTTGAAAGAAAAACAAGGTCGCCTCGGCCACGTGATATAGCATATCAACCACTTTAGCCTACAAGCTATCCAAAATGAGTAATAACTAACTAACTTTGTTTTTAGTTCCATCTATGCCGGTTCATAAAAATATTGTTTTACATGAAACTGGGTCGTGGCGCAAAAAAGTTTGGGGCCGTTGTACTAGAGCCGACCAGCATATATAACGGGTCAAAACACCCCGCTAACCCCGAGTCTCTAGTGGTTTGTCTCTGTCCTGCAGTCTCGCAACTCCATAAAAACATGTTTCGTAGTTGGCAAATTAGTCATTGTGTAGGTAACAGGGAGTAAGTAACACACGAAAGTTCGATATTTAAATGTATGCAAAAGAATAAAGGGTCTGGCTTTTGTGTGAATTTTCACACTGTAATATGAAAATGACCTCGATGTTTTAAAGGTAAACTATTTTACATTTTTCTAAAAGTTCTGCATAATTAAGGGTTAAATGCTCTTTTCTTGAGAAATGTACCAGGCAAGAATTGTTAACGGTGATGGGAACCTGATGTCTGTTATTCAGTCTGAAAACTGCCTCACAAAAATGTTATTGTAGTGAATATGTTGCCTAAACATGACACATTGTGTGATAGTGAGAGGAACATGCAGGGCATTGTAAGGAAAAAATGGACCCCAATGTCAAGTGAAGCAGCAGGCAGCCAGAAACACAGTGCCTTGGGAGCTGTGTATGGGGATGGTACCTTGTTCAAGGGTACCTCAGTGGTGCCACTAAAAGTCCTGGAATTTGAACCCACAGCCTTCTGATTGCAGGGCAGCACCCCTAACCACTAGCCCACCAGCTGGTTCCTATTAAGATGGAAAGCAAAGAGGGTCATTAAGATTAGATACAATACATTATTTTACATCAGACCATTCTGAAATACTTTGTATTACTTTGTGATTGGGTTATGCATACATTTAGAAAAAAATCAGAATTTAATAGAAGATATACAGACCAACTTTAAGTACTTTAATTATAGGATTATTTAGCTATATGTATCCAAGACTTACAACAGTCTTTGTATTGATTAGTGGTGTTTGGAACATACATCAACAGGCATGCTAATTACAAAAAATATATAATTTACAGTTTACATACTACTTTCTGTATTAAACGCTTTATGTTTTTTACATAACATTTTCAATCAAATGTGTAAAAACATGAAGACCCTTGCTGATTGGGGGATTTAATTTTATTTAAAACAAAAGTCGTTTGGGAAGGGGGTCATTTTTTGCTTGCACCAAAAAGGGTTCTCTTTGTTTTGGTCCATTTACAGCCTTGGGAATTCTTCCTGCTCACATTCGTTCTCTACCCCCACAACACAGTTTGTTATTCATTATTGATGTAGTGAGGAACAATTGTCAGATGCCACAGTGACTGAGGTGGAGTGCAGTTACTGCAGAACAGTGACCTACGAGAATATGTGTAGCATGTGTTCACTGCAAAGAATGATGGGTTTGGCTCTTTCACAGCAACATATGAGCATGGAGTCAGACCCCATTCATTTCTCATTTATATGTGAACCCTTTGTCACCATCATGATCATCATCATCACCCTCATCATCTCTCATCCAGCTCTCTCTTTCTCTCTCAGATGCACATGCTTTCCACACAGGGACATTCTCATTTTTCTCTGTGTTCAGTTGGAAGGTGAACCTTCTTCTCCTCATTGACCACATTCTGGTAGAGGGCAGCAGGTATTTTGCCCCATTACTTTTCAACTGTGCTGCTTTACTGCGTTTTGTTTGGCTACCCTCCCATACGAGCCACATTTGTGGAGCACTTATTGTCACATGCACACAATCACCACTATTTACCATAAATTCTTGGTTCAAATTCCCACTTCAAAGCTGTCATAGGCCTCTTGGTAGCCTTTCTTACCAGTTTCCTAGAATTATTTTCGAACTAAGTGTTTAGACTATTCCAAAACTGTATTTTTATTTTTAGCAAAGCATTCTGTTAAAAAGGCTGGTGTGTCTGTGATTGTTTGCAACTTCTTTTTGCTGTTTCTGTGTGCTTTACAATAAATTCTGGTCCTCTTCCATTCTGCTTTTCTCCACACAAAGAGTCTAATGTTAACTTCTTGTTGTGCTAAAAGTGTTTTTTTTTACTGAAACCTGTGTCTTTTTGTTAACATTTTATGAAGTAAACATGTACTCTTGCTTATAGCTTCATGCCTCACACTAGCCAAGCTAAGTGAAAGCATTGAAATCTGAGGTCCACATACTGAGTGAATTAATTGTCTCCTGGCCAAAAGAATGACTCTTTCTGGCGTCAGTTTCAAAGGAACTGACTCGTCCAAAACACTGAGTGTCTTTCACTGGTCCAGAGGGAGTGTCAGGTTTTGGTAACACGATCAGCTCAGACTCAGCAAAACAACACACTCTCCTCCTAAAGGAATATCAATGTCACCCATCAAAACTTAAAGTAGCCCTAATTCCTCACTGCATTTCTCCTTTCCCTGGAATAAGGGAATCCAAGGTTTGCATAAGACTAAGCCTGTGACGATTAAAGAATAACCACTTCAACATCAAGTTATTTGAGCTGATAGTCATTATCTGAACTCTAATTATTCAGTTGATAACTTTACACATGAAGAAGTGCTGGTCGCTGTATTCATTAAATAATGTTTGATCTGGAATAATGTCTGCTGGGAGCTACTAAATATTGCCAGGGAGCATGACAGCCAATCAGTGACTTTCGCCATGATGGTGGTTTGAACTTATAGTTGTATAAACAAAATAAACTACTTTTATGCAAGGCAATTAAAATTCCATGATCATGGCAGGCCTACAAAAGATACAAAACCTTTCCTAATCAATTACATTTACGGCATTTATCAGACGCTTTTATCCAAAGCGACTTCCATTCCCTACCTACAGGGGGCAGTCTCTCCCTGGAGCAACTTGGGGTTAAGGGTCCTACTCAGGGACCCATTGGTGGTGTGCTGAAGGTAGGATTTGAACACATGACCTATTTGTCTAGAGGCAAGTATGTGATGATCTCCTAAGTAAACATGCATATAGTCTCCCTTACTTCCAAAATTAATATACGTATTGTTTACTCAGATAATTTAACACATTGGGAAAACATATACATGTTAAAAGGGTGTTCAAATCTTTTGCAAGTGCAACAGCAAATGCTGACAAAGCACTTACGGCACCTGCTCCTTGCAAATTCTTTGTAAGTAAAGGTTAGGAAACTGGGTGTGTGTGCGATGAGCAGCCAGAGGGATGCCGTAGGGGATTTCTACCTGTCACCAGGTACGGTTTGATTAACGCTGCCTTTGCTGCAGGCAGTGTCCTGATGTACAGCGTAAGCAGCTCAAACTGCTGTGTATATGGGAATGACAACCACTGCCCTGACATGTCAGAAAAAATAATAAATTGTGTGTGTGTGTGTGTAAATGAGATGGTATCAGTCCTCAAGGCCTCTTAAGTCTCCATCGAGTATAGAGGGTGAAAAGGTGAAGTTATCAAGTTATTCAAAGTAGGAAAAGTCTTGATGTGGGGTGTATAAAAAACCAAATACAGTTACACGTATTTTGCTTAGGGTTTTCGTTGCCTATTTTCCAGATTTCACCCACATTACACCACAACAGTTACACCTTTGATTGTAGTTTTAAGAGTGAATGCAACAGTGTAGAAATGCGAAATAAGAAATGCGGTTTGGGTTGTGTCTGCATTACGCTAGAAGGTATTTGAGTCACGGAGAACAGGAAGGAGAGGAGGAAGAAAGTTGTACAAAAGTGGGTGCCAAGACTCATTAGGGAGAACTGAAGAATTGTTCCAGATGAAGCATGGGACGACAGTAACACAGTCGTACTAGTTACACAATCATACTTTAAAAATGAGTTCCCACAATTGAACGAGATTAAACATCAGAGATCGTTTTCTAATATTTTGCCAGCATTGACTTGGGGACAGTCCATGTTGGCAAATAGGTGGGGAAAGCCATTTAGAACCTTATGATTTGAGGAAACTAGGCATAGTTTTATGGCATAGCAGTCTTCCATTTCATAGGAATCACCCATTGTAGCTAGCCTCTATTACTATCAACAAGACATGCTGTGTGTTTAATCTGCCCCAGAATACCATAAAGTTGCCACATCTTGCAGAGACTGGGATAAGGTAGAGAATAAGTAAATGTGCGGATTGTGTTACAGGTAGACTCAGTAGTCCTACTGGATAGGTCATTTTAGGGTCTGGGGTTTAGGGTCTCTATTGCAGGGATACCCAGTTTGTGTCAGTGGTGTCCAGCAGTGTGACAGTGCCCCAGGCACACTCACTAAACATGGTAATTAACTCACTAGAGAAACCAGGTGTATTTCCAGGAATGAAGCTGACAAACCCCTGCTCTGTTGTCATACAACAGAATGGGCAGGATAAGACATTCACAATAATACACTCGCGGTATAAGTGTATCACCCACCATATTTCTTGTCCTGCGACTCATGCTAAAGATCCTGCGGGTAATATTTCAGTGAAGAGATGCTTCCTTGATCATACATACCACATGATCATACCCAACACTAAAACAATCAAAGGCTGGGAACCCTCATAAATTATTCTACCAGCAGCTTTGTTATTCACAAGTATATGATTTGTAGCCGCAACATGCCATCTTGTCTAAAAGGCATTTGATTTTTTTTTGGAGGAGAAGCAAAGCTAGAACAATGCAGTCATGGTCTCTCTTTCTCTTTCACTTATACACAAACACTGTAAACGGAATGCTAATTATTAGGAGAGGATTCTGTGTACTCATTAGCAGAAATGTTTGCAGATTAGCAGATGTTTAGAATAGCAGTTAGCACAGCACATGGCATGCATGTGAAATGTTTGGGTCAGGCTCGGACCTGCTTAGAAGCCTTCCAGAAATGTGCCTGGAGCGACACACGGATTAACCAGATGAGCTTCAAAAGTCTACCATCCTACTACTCGAACTATTTATTCTCTCTGAGTGTTTGGCCATCCGTCATGGTGGATGTGCTCATTTGCACACAGAGGAGAGAAATACTACAGCTGGGTGTTGTGTGGAGCTGATGTCTTTTATGAACTCATCCATAAGATCCCCTTCCCTTAATAACAGTTTGGAGTAAACATTTTCCCTTATTGATTCCTTCATTATGGTGTTTCTGAGCATGTCCCCTAGTTACAAAAGCAGACCTCTTCCGTGTGTGTGTGTGTATATCTATATGCATGTGGTCCTAGAACATGGAAAGACATATACCTTCATCACATACACCTTCACCTATACCTTGATCCCTTTGTCCAATGGCCATGGAATGATACTGTCCAACAGTGAGAACTGCACAAACCAACATACATAGTATAAACACACATGCACACCCACATGACACTGTTAAATTTCTTTAATCAAATTATGATGATTAAGTATAACTACACGAACCCTACACCATTAGTCTACCAGGATGATGAACGCAAACCAGTTTTTCCAGAATAACTCCGTAGTAACGAGCAGGCCTGTATCCTGAAAATCAATAGCACATGACTACGCCACAGAGGTAGGCGTAGGCCGTTCAAAAAAATCCCAAAACTATTATCTATCTTTTGGCAATGAGGGCGTAGGTGTGGTCGTGCCTTTCGATTTCTTTTCCCACCTCACTATCGACAATCCCCACCTCTAAATATAGATTTAGACAAACCATGCTTTTTGCACTAGGCTGGTGTTATATAGTGACATCCATCTTCCAGGACTGGCTAGCAGCATCTCGCCTCTTGCAATTTGATTGGCTACTAGTTCATACCTACAAGCAAACATAGGTAGTCCTTCTTGCCACTCAAAATATGAGGCGTGGCTTACCGGAAAACGGGTGGAGAAACACGTCCCGAAAGTTTCTGCGCTGCGCGTGTCAGACAAGTCGGGGCGCTCAAGAGCCGGTTGCTATGTCGAGCTTCTCCATCGACACTCGATGCTGCGCAAGTTCTACCTGTGGTGCAGAAGTTTGAGAGTTGAGTTCACTGTTTAGCGGCGCTCCGGACATACAGCGCCGGTTCGGACGGAGTCATGAGCGTGTACGGCTCGCAGCAGGGCCGGCAGTCTATGAGCCGACGGACGGGCTCTCGAAGCGACCTGACTGGGGGAAATTATCAACTGGTGCATGGTGGTAATGGATATACGCAGGAGTTCATGGAGGAGCAAACCTTCACATTCCCCAGGGGCTCCATGGGGGAAGGACAGACGTAAGTATTTACTCTCAAACAGAGGAGTGATGAAGAGTTTCTTCCAGTCGTTTTCAGGGTTCGGGTTCGGTCTGTATGCACACCCGAAAGTGTTCAGCGCCACATTTTCTCTCTTTGGGATTCTTTTGGTCAAAAATAAAACACTGAGACTCGGACGTGGAATGACCACACAAGTCTTGGTACTGTCATCATCATCATCATCAACAACAACAACAAAGATATGAAGTATTATCGTTTGAATAAAGGAGAAGTAAAGGACAAATGGAGCAAACATTGTAATTGTGCATGTACATAAAAGTGAGTCGACAGACCCTTGTGTAGTCAGGCTGCTACCCGCTTCAGATGTTTATGGACCTGTTTCATGTAGGATTTTTCTGAGATCCATGAGCATGTAACCACAACAGCTAGGCAAGTAGCCCCTTGTTGATCTGGTGGTAGTAGGGTTGCAACGATTAGAAATTTTGGGGATACGATTCTAGTCTGAGAAATAATCATGGTTTCACGATTATCACAGTTATTTAATGTGAATTGATTTCGCAACTGTATAATCACACAAACACATTCTATAAAGGTTTAGAACTTCAGAAGCTATTTATTGCTGTTTTTTTAAATTAATTTATAAAATAAAAGTAATATCTTTAACTGTCTGTAAGGCTGTAAAAATCTGTACAGACAGAGGCCTTTTAAATACTCCACAGTCAAAAAAGTTAGGGGCAAACGAGGGGTCGTTGGAAGGCATCACCGAGCCCTAACTGTGAAGTGTCACGGAGATTGGTGGTTGCCCCGCCTAGAAAAGCCGCGAGCACGTTCCGTTGGGGACTAAAGTATTGGGACACCTGTGGCATGTGAACGGGGCGCGCTGTTGTTTTTTGTCTATTAAATGTCTCTGGTTCCTGCGGATTTGTTTTGTGGTGTTGGGGGATTAACCCCAATGTTTCACACCGCAGTTAATAGTCAAACCGGTTAATCCCCGCAACCCTAGGTGGTAGAGACCATTAGTGTTTTACAATGTTCAGTTCTTGTGGGATTCAAGGGGAAAATGAAGACCTAATTAAGTGTAAGTGTTAAGTATCACGTGAAAACAGCACGTCACATGAAAATAGCAGCACATAGTTTAAACAGTGCGAAATTGTTCTATGCATTTAACCCAGTCACCAAGTGCAGCAGTGTGTGGGGACTGTGTAACTTGCTCAAGGGTACTTCGTTTACATTTACGTTTACATTTACATTTACGTTTACATTTACATTTAAGGCATTTAGCTGACGCTCTTATCCAGAGCGACTCACATCAGTGCTTAAGAAGTCCACAACTGTTTCTTACCTGAAAAACAGCTTAAATCCATGTCAACTATTTAACTAAG
>JBBPDD010323343.1:0-10364 GCA_037974585.1 Bathyaethiops greeni
GTGTGTGTGTGTGTGTGTGTGTGTGTGTGTGTGTGTGTGTGTGTGTGTGTGTGTGTGTGTGTGTGTGTATGTGTGTTATGTGCCAGTTATCAGAGTATTGCCAGTATTTTTCATGCTCTCAGTAGACGTGAAGGCCGAGGCCTGTCCTGTTTTTCATAACATGACAAAAAATTAAAAGTCCATTTTAAGGAACGAGTGGTGTGATGATGACCAGCGTCAGAGTTTTGCTTCCATTTAAGCGTATTTCTAGATCTATGTCTATTTTTCCACTAAACAGGAAGAGAGGATGTGATCATTTTACTTATAATTTCTAATATCAACATTTAAAGCACATACTACTGGCCTTAAGAGCCTTCAGTAGAAACGTGGGCAGGTTTTTCCCCCCCAAACACTAATATATTGTTGACATACTGCAGCCCAAACCTGACAAAAAATAACAAAAAATGTCTAAAATTGTGGGTTTTCAACTGTTTTTGTCACTACAAATACTCTTAGTAATCAAGACACCTGCAGATTATTGAGAATTTTTAAAAAAGGTCAGATGATAAAACTATATATACAAAATACATAACAGGCTAAAAAACCTCACCCTGAAATCAAAACTGATGTCTTTTTAGGTATTTAATATGTGTGTCATATCATTGAACAGAGTGCATTCTGGTTTTTCTGTCATTTTTCATCAAAAAGTATTAACTTTTGCCTCTAAAACTGCTGTTTTATGACATCAGCATGCACCAGTGGGCGGGGCAACATAATACTAGCCAATAATATTAGGTCTTACCTCCCCCTCCCCCAAACTATTGTGGAAAAACCCACCCTGTTTGCAATTTGGATTTTTGGTTGAGTGAACTCTGTACAGTGGTGTGTAATGGATCCAGGCGCTTTTTTCACCCCCAGTGAAGTTCCACGTGTCTGAGTGTTCATATGGATGTTGCTGATGGTGAAATAAAGAATCTGAACTAAATCAGGGACTATTTTGCCCCACAACGCCTTGCATATATCCCTCCAACAGTTTTAGGACCAAAATCTTCTAAAACTCTGGCTGAACAACGTCTCGGACACCAGGCAGCACAACCACAACCATTTGATGGAATGACTTTCTGTGAGGAGCTTCTAGAGGCAGATGTCTGGTTTCGTTCACCTCCTCTGTGAACAATTCTGACTCAGCGAGTTCCTCGAAAACAGAGCTCCACTCTGAACCACTCTGATTACATGTTAAACACTTCATTATAGAGGGAGGTTTAAAAACGTAGTTAAATTTTTTAAAAACGAGTTTTTCACTCACAACGCTCTAATTCCACTATTGACAAAAAGTGGTAAAATGGTGATAGCAAAGACATTATTTTATATCATTTTGAGAGTGTTTTTAATGTAATAATAAAACAGGTTTAGGCAGTTTTGGGTGGGAAAAATCTGCTACTCTTCATTCACGCAGTATCCGGTCGGGGCAGCAAAGGGAGCCGTTTTAAACCAGTGTGCTCTAACCAGTAGTTCATCTGTGTGTTTCTTCCCTCCTGACCTGATAAACGTTTGTGACCGACAGCGTTTATACATGTAAATAATCATAAATCCTTTATATCCCACGTACACATCTAGTTTGTACATTGTAAATAGAGGGCGGAGGTTTAGTCTGATGATTATAACAGTGTAATAATTTTAAAAAGTGCTTTTTTGGGGGAGAAAAGCCAGTTAAATGTCTTTTATTTTTCTTTATTTCTCCATATATTGAGTACATGGCTGGCGGTTATTGTACTGTAAACAATGTTGCAATAAAAAACAAACAACAAAAATTCGACACTCGGTTTCCTCATTGTCTCCATGAATGTTGTTAGAGTTTGGCGTTGAACTGCTGCAGCAACTCTGATTCTGAAAGACTTGCGTCAGTGAACTTTAATTCAATAGACTGTATTTTATTTTTAATGAATGCAATATATTATATTGTTATATTTAGACACGTGTGAAAACCTCAGCAGCACCACTGTGAAGAACACGGTTGGTGTTTCTAATAAAATGACCAGTAAGTCAGTAAGTGAAAAGCCAGTAAGTGAAAGATCAAGCTGTTTTGAATAAAGTGGCCAGTGATTGGAATTATCGTTTCAAATGAAGAGGCCAGGGAGTATAAGAACAGATAACCAATATTTCCAAAAACCAGCTCTGCGCTGCAACTCACCACACACAGTCGGTTCTGAAGTATTGTCTGTTTATTCGTGTGAACACTGGGGGGCAGTATGGGACAGCTAATGTTTTTCTCCCTTCGTTACACCAGACAGCATGTGCACTTGTAATAACACCCCAGACCCATTCACTACCTTGTTAACAAATGTACTGTAAACCAATCAAAAAGATGGGAAAACCTATACACGTTGAATAGGTCACGTGATAAAGCAAAATGACAAAAGGATGAACAAAGGAAGGAAATACATTTTATTGACGTGTAACTGCTTTATATGCAGCACTGCCAAAGCGATGCCGAAACGGCTTGTTATAATATGACAAGCAGTATAATCTGGGATTGACAAGCCCGAATAGACGTCATTGGTACGCAAAATGCGCACCGGTTTTCAGTCTTCACAGCGCAAATGCGTACAAAGAAAGTGCGTAAAAAGAAAACAAAAATATGAACACAATGGAGAAACAAGCAACGATGCAATAATTTTGCAATAATACGTAATAATAATAAACAAACCTTTTATATAAACAGTTAATAAACATGTAGGTGCATTATATGGACAAAAGTATTGGGACACTTGTTTTTCAGGGTTTGGGCTAGGCCCCTTACTGATTCTGCAGAGCAAGACATTTTTCACAATACAATGCTTCCAACTTTGTGGACCCAGTTTGGGGAAGAACCTTTTCTATTCTAGCATGACTGTGCCCCACTGCAAAAACAATGTCCATAAAGACATGGTTGGATAGGTTCAGCGTGGAAGAACTTGACTGGCCCACACAGAGCCCTGGCCTCAACCCTATCCAGCACCGATGTGTCCGTATACAGTGTTTGACTTGTTTGTAGTAGCATTGATTGTATAGCGACTACATTTCCCATGAGCACGCATAGTGTAGAAGGTGGGCGGGGCTCAGAGTCCTCTCTGTGGCTGTGAGGAACTTCTCAGCTATTCGGGTGTGGCGGGTCCAGCGGCGGAGAGAGGAGAAAATCAGAGCGCGGCACCCTGCCTTGGTAACGGCGCACTGGAGGAGGACTTTTCGGACACCACTGTACACCAGAGAGGCGTGGAGAAGGAAACAGGACTGAAAAATCCAGACGGCGTGGCATTTTCCCCTAAAAGCCCCCATCTGTTCCTGGGTTGTCTATTGAGGTGCGTGCGCGCGAGCCAGCGGACCGTTTAAAACAAATCTTCTTTTCTCAACTTTTTGTGGTCGTTTTTTGGCTGGCTGCTTTCTCGTGAAGACTAGCATTTTATCATTCTCCGAGTGATGTTAAACTACTTGCTGTCTTGGCTATTGGATCTTTAGATGTACAACATTGGCTGAATTTTGTGTTTTTGTTCAAGTTTCGCGTCGAGTTTGAGGGATTGTTTTGCTAAGGCTAACGCTAGCGTTGAAACACTTGTAACGGTCACTTTTTTCTTTTTAGGTTGTTTTTTATTTTTGTAACGTTCAGGAGTTTAAAAACAGTAGGCTAACTTTATTGGCGAAAAGGGGAAGTCGGGTCACTCAAAGCGACCAGTAATAGCGAGTAAAAGAGGATAAAATCCTCATTTTTTCTCTGTGAGCTATCTTCTCCACCCTCCGGCGCCCTGAAGCGAGCACTCATGGGCTGTACGGTCAGTCAGGAGGACAAAGCGGCGGCCGAGAGGTCCAGGGGTATCGATAAATCCCTCCGGGAGGACGGAGAGAAGGCTGCGAAAGAAGTCAAACTTCTTCTGCTGGGTAAGATACTTCTCATTCGTCCATCTAACAGAGGTACACAATATGAACAAAAGTATTAGGACGCCTAGTCGTTTCTCCAACATGGGACTTCCATCACATTGCATTCAAACACATAGACTTTAATATGAAAGTTGCCCCCCTTTACAGCCATAACAGCGTCCACGCTTCTTGAAAAGCTTATCACAAGATTTTTCTGTGGGAGTGTGTGCCCATTTATTCTGTAGAGCATGTGTGATGTCAGGCACTTATGCTGGACGAGAAGGTCTGTCTCACAATCTCCGTTCTAGTTCATCCCAGAGGTGTTGCATGCGGTTGAGGTTAGGTCTCTGTGCGGGTCAGTCAAGTTCTTTCACACCGAACTCATCCAGCCATGTTATTATGGACTTTGCTTTGTGCCCTGGGTCACAGTCATTCTGGAATAGTTAAGAGCCTTCTCCCAACTCGAAGCATGGTGTTGTCCAAAATGTCTTTGGAAGTAATGGGCCACCTGAATTCAAGAGTTAAGATGCGTCCCAATACTTTTGTCTATATATTCTAACTCATGAGTAATGCAATGAATACCTTTGCTCTTGTTTAACTCTGGCGTTTAAACATGTGGGTCCACTCAGTTACAGATGTGTTTATAAAGCTGTTGGCATTTGCTCAGTTCACTTTATGTATTTGTGTACCAGCAGTACTGTGCAAAAGTTTTGAGCCACCCTTCGTGTCTTGACATTTCGCTTTGAATTGCCTTGTTTGTGCAAAAATACTTTATGCCTTTTGACATGTTGAGTAAATAAAACTCAAAAAATAGAAATGAAGTACCTAAAGATACAAAGTGTTTAGATGAATAAGTTCCAACCAGTCCACATTCAGCACCACCAGTATACTGATCACTGCCTGATCATCTGGAATCATCTGCACCTGTTTCTTCTCTGGTTCAGGACTTAAGTTTGAATGATCCATGCATAGGTCACTGTGTGTCTTAACAAACAAAGAGCAGGTGACTGTCTTGGAAAGTCCTTAAGGAAGCCTGGAGAACTGTTCAAAACTACATTAAAAATGCAAGTAAACCTGATGCATTGGAAGCAAAGTGTGAAGAAATAAAGGGTGACAAGACTTTTGTAAAGTATTGCATATTTTTGAGAGGAAAGATTTCAGCATTTTACACATCATATACATCATTCACAGTTAGCGATTAATTTCCTATTTTGCTTTTTTTTTCTCTTTGCTGACACCACTTACCTTGAGGTTTTAAGCCAAGTCTTCCACTTCCACGTCCTTCTGACAACTGAAGGATGTCTTAAGTTTTCCTCGTTTTGAGCTGTTTTTTTTTTTTTTTGTGAAAGTCAGTTCACTGAAAGTTTTCACTGTAATATTTGGTTTAGGCTTCGTCATCCACCCTCAAACTATTAGATCGCTCATTTAGACACTGTTAATGACCTGTTAATTATAAGTTAGTTAAAATTGGCTCAAGCATAGTGGAAGCTAGAGGGAAGAAAGCAGAAACAGAGCAATAGGTCATTATATTTGTAATTATAAACTGAGGGGTTTTATTAAGTGCATTTATTAAGTTGTGGTCTTGCTGAGTGCTTCTTAAGTTGTGATGCCAGAAATGTGGTTTTATTAGACTGTGCCACGTTTCATTTCTTATCTCCTCTTCTTCGGTTATTTTTTAACACTCTGTGTAAGAGTAAATAAGACTGGTATGACGTTCACCTATGATTTGGATACTAGATCACATCATGGATACGGTGGTGAGCTCTAAGTGACACATACATAACTCAACACCCAAGACAGCTTAAATAATATTGATAATCTCAAAACAAAGTAATTCCAACATTTACTCAACTATTTACAGCTTAGGCAAAGATTATTACTGTAAGAGGCTTTTTTCACTGTTCTGTTGAACAAATCACATTACGTTCAGAATGAAACTAAAGCACATGTCTAATAGTAACAATTTTTGTTTGATTAGATCCTGTCTCTCAATGTCTCTCCCTCTCTCTTTCTCTAGCCCTCTCTCTTACTGCCCGTCTCTCACCCACCCTCCCTCATATTCTCCTCCTAACTCTTTCTATCCCTTGCACACTCACACTCACATTCTCTGTGTCATGTCAGATCTCTTTAAAAGGGAGTGAATGGCATGACAGAAATAGGGACTTTTCCATTGGCTCAGTCGATTGCAGCACGTCTGCCTTTGTGTCATCTGGGGGAATATTTTGACAGGGTTTACTGGCACCAGTCCGCCGCGTCCCCTGAGCAGCGCTGTGTTTGGGTCACACCACGGGTGCACTTTGCTCTCCTTCACCTCCCTGTTTTGACAGAAACTGAGGTTTTTGTGTGTTTGTGTTAGGATGGAGCTCTTTCAGCAGGCCTGGCTCGGAGCCTGAGCCTCCAGAAAATGTGGAAACTAAAATCTGGCGGAAGCCGTGTGTTGTAATGCTCTGCTTCTTCTGCTGAACTTACGTGTTCGGTGTGATTGAGTGCTGGCAGGCAGCGTGGTTTGCTGAGTGCGAGTTCTTTCGCATTTTTATTTTGTCTTTAATGAATTAAGCCATCACAGTAATTGAACTCTGAAGTAAAATATGACAGGAGGCCTGAGGGGGAAATGCAGCACAGCTGGTTCATCAGTTAGCGCCTGGACAGGTTCAAATGTATGCACTTTTGAGCTGATTACTGAGTAACTTTAAATGGAGACCAAAACTGAGTTTGCATCTTAGAGGTACGCACCCCTGGACTTTTGCACTAAACGAAAATGCCATGCAACATGCAATTGTTTAAATATTGTGCTCAGATCTCTGGTGTGGTATGGTATAGTGTCTTGTCAAATTCCTATGAAATCCAATTAAACATCCATTTTTTTTTAAAAAATATTGATGATATACTTATATCTTACTAAAGACTTTCAAAATAGGTGCTGAAGTCCAGTATAGCATAGAACCTAAAATGTGTGTAATGTTATATCTCTATTATATTTTGCACGTTTCGAGTTGCTGCCTCTTCTCACCGCCAGCTATTGTCAAATAAAAGCTGTTAACCATTTTGCATAGCAGTGTTTGTTCCCTAAACAGGAGCAGCTCAGATTTCATTTCAGTTGCGTTCGCTAAAAGCCCCTTAGGGTTTGCGTTGATTACCTCGTGTGGCTAAACTCTGAGGAGTTTCCTCCCACCCCGCCAGTCCTCAGCGTCTTCAGTCGATTGCTGCCATTTGGTACGTGTGGCGATCTTAATGAACGTCTTCTATAATAGCAGGGCAGATAAGCGTCCATCAGCTGCAGAATTTGAGTCACTGTCTCAGGAGGATGTGGCGTGACGCACGGCCAAGACGAGTTTTATCATTAGTGGCTTTGCTGACTGGTAGAATCTGCTGGTTGCCCTCTGTAGTCATTCCTGCTTCACCAGGCTCCAGAAGACATTACTCAGACAAGCGTACAGGGTGAGGAGTGAAAAGCAACACTTTCACACCGTAACCCTTAGACTTCTGAGGGCATTTTTTCCATAATTGGAAGTAAGGCTGTCTCATGAATTTACATAACTCTATCTGCGCTGATTCAGAGCAGTCAAAAGTACCCCGTACGCGAGCCCCATTTCATCACGCACACAACACCTTCCAAACACCATCAGCTGAATGCTTTTTTTAGTCATTCAATTGACAGTGATTTTTAATGACTTTCTAATCATTCAATGGTTCTGTACAACATAAGATCATGAAACAAAGCTTTGTGTGACGTGTGCCTTGGCTGTCGACCCAAATGCACAGCAGCTCCAGAATAAGGTTGTTGAAGTAAATTTTCAAATTTTTGAATAAAGTGCCACTGTCGGCATCAAATGCTTCTGAATATTGGTGAGTGCAAAAACCTACTTACCTACCACTATTTCCTGATATTAAGCCTGTTTTCATTGTCTCAACGGACAATTGCGTATGTGTCTCTTCAACTTGTGTCATAAGTCACCACTGACGACACGTAATGAAAGTTTTGAAAGGATTTAGGTGTTGGATTTGGTGTCCCAGATACGTGCATCATAACTTAATAGCAGGGAGCTCTAATGCTCTCATCATGCAGCATCATTGATCAGCCATAGACGTCACTGCTCAGCTCTAAGAGTCCAGGCTGAGATACTCCCAACTTTATTTTTAAAAAACGTAGTTTCTGTCTGCTATGTCTATCACTGTTTAGAACGTCTCACAAAAAGCCTTGGTTATAAATATATTTAAAGTCAATGCCTGGGCTTTCTTTTGTTTTCTAATTACATAGAAACCATTTTTTCCTATGTGGTTGTTGTCTGTACACCACATGTGCAGAAAACAAAGATTTAAGTGGGGAAAATGCTGGAGTTTTCCCTTGCCTGTTGGCTTCTGTTATGGATATGTTTCAGCATGTTTTCAGTTCTTTACTAGAGCAGAAATGGCCTTATGCTTTACTTGCAGCAGATAGAGGTTGGAAAATGTCTTCTGTGGTCCAGTCATTGGAAATTTGGCACTGGTTTCATACACATACGAGAGCTCCCCCCTCTAAAGACAGCGTTTTGAGCAAAGCCTGTGAATACGAAGTCTCTTTTCTCTTCTGTCCCACGCCGGGTGGACCCAGAGGGAGCCCCGTGTGAGCAGCGGATGTGTGAAGAGCTTTAGTTGCTGTTTTTAGCTCTTGGCTAGTCACTGGAGAAGATGGATTTATTGTTTCTTCAGAAATGTGATAATGAAGCTCAAAGTAGATAAAATGCAAATTCAGCATTTTTCATACCGATGCAAAATCTAGACATAAACATAGGTAATATGCAAGGGTGGTCTAATTTTTGACCTTACCATCCGGAGTTAACTGCGGAGTTAACAGTACATTTTAAAAATATTTCAGTGTTTCTCGATTCATCAAGAAGTGGTAGTAAAGACTAGTGGTGCAACGGATCAAAGAACTCACGGTTCGGATCGAATCACGGTTTTAAGTCACGGATCGGATGAATTTTCGGATCAGCAAAAAAAAAAAAGACAACAAATTTAACTCCCCATTTGTTCATTTAAGTATTTTTGCTCATTAAAAAACATTCAACTCAAGACTCATTAAACACTATTATATAAAAAGAAATTAAGGTGCAATATAGGGCAAGATAATTACTTCCTTTAATATGGTCACAAAAACAACTTAAAATGCAGTTTAAGGTCTCATTGCTTCTTACTTTGAACATGGAGAATGAAACAAAAACTAGCTAATGTCCACATCATCAAAAAAGAAAGAAAGCAAAGCAGATGTGAGCTTATAACTTTTTTCCAAACACAGAGTGTGCAGTACAGGGCTTCGTATCTCCCGCTCCGCTGTGATGTAATGAGCGGTCCTGGTCACGTTTGGGCCGGCGCAGAATCCCGTCAGCACCCGCACCCCCGAAAGAACGATAGTGAGTAGGGCCCGGCTGCACGATACGACATCGAGAGCGGCCGCGGCCCAGAATCTCGCCCCCCACCCCTTCCCCGCTTTACAAATGGCTTTCCGCAGCAGACCCGCAAGCACAATTTCTAAAACTTTTTTTTTCTTTTCGAATCTTCGGATCATGTGCGTGCCGAACCGGGGAGAGAGACCGGTTCGGATCACGGATCAACAGTGATCCGTTGCACCACTAGTAAAGACTGAAACCCAGCTGCACATATAAACAGTACTGTGCAAAATGTCTAGGCTCCTTTGGAAATTTTTTAAAGCAATTTATGTGAGCAGAGAAGGACTTTCTGACAGCAAATACACAAGTTAACATTAGAATGAATGTAAGCAAACAAGAAAGCAAATCAATATCAAATATTCTATAATATAAAAATTTGTTTTTTGTTTGTTAAAGTGGTTGAAGTTTTGTGAGCTTTTTTAAAAGAACACAGGTTTGGTGCCAGATTTCCCCATTGTCTGGATTTTTGAAAATGATTTAATGAAGGATCACATACACACAACGCACACACGTTCAATCTTTTACTTAAAAAAATGACAAGATCATTTGAACTGTTCATTTGATACAGTGTGAAACTTCCGGCAAAAGATTTTCATGGCGGTTAATTAGGTGTATAGCTAAAATTAAATCAATATTGTTTTGACACTAATAACAGTGTGGCCAGTACGACCTCCAACGCTGACAGAGATGAAACTTTCATGTTTTAAGAAATTTCTTTACATCTTTTTCAACGCTGAGGTCCTGCGATGATTCTGATTGATCCGTTACTGTATAATTGTTTTTCTGTCAATTTCTTTCCATGCAGAATGTGAACACTCTCTCTCCCGCTTGATTTCTTTCTTTTTCTTTTTCTGAAATATTCATTAACCAGCTCGTTAGTGGAGATCCTTGTACACTTCCGAACTTTGATCAGGCTGTAATCCTGTGCAGCTCTCTGAGCTGAAGTGAATTCCAGCACCGCCTGCCTTTATTATCCATCTTCCTGCATTTTCCTTTCCTTTTTTTCCTCCACCCCTTTCTCTCTTCAGTGGTTGACAGAAATTTCGCCACATGGTTTCTGCTAGAGCC
>JBBPDD010323409.1:0-10360 GCA_037974585.1 Bathyaethiops greeni
TTGTCCAGGTGTGTGAGTGCAGAGTGCAGTGCTATGGAGACTGCGTCCTCTGTGCTCCTATTGCTATGGTAAGCAAATTGGTGTGGGTCCAGAGTTGGTGGGAGAAAGTCCTTCAGATGTGCCAGGACTAACCGCTCAAACCACTTCTGTTTTGGGTATATGGTGATCTGTTTCTGGGTGGTGTTAATGTAATCCAGAACAGAGGAGGTATAACAGTCAATATCCGTGTGAGAGCCACAGGTGAGACCTGGGAAGCAAACATACTCAAGTCTGTGTGTTGAAACCTGTCCTGGAGTGTGATGTCAGCCCCCGCTGGCCATGATCAGATTGCCCCAATTGGGGGAGGGGGTTCATAACATAGGCTTCAGCCATGTTTGTGTATACATGGTCCAGAGTTTTGTGTCCTCTGGTGTGACAGAGAATGTTTTGGTGAAATTTGGGGAACACTGTCTTTAAGTTGGAGTGATTAAAATCCCCTGCAACAATAAACGCAGCCCCCGGGTGATCAGTCTGTGGTTTACTGATGGCCGCATGAAGTTAATTTCATAGCAAGCTTGACATCAGCATCGGGTGGAATGTAAGCAGCAGTTATAATGGTGGATGTAAACTCCCGCGGCAGATAAAACGGTCTGCACTTAACCATGAGAAACTCTAGGTTAGCTAAACAGTGTCTCCCCACGATAGCAGAGTTCGTGCACCAAGCTTTGTTAACGTAAATGCACAATCCTCTGCCTCTGGTCTTATCAGAGTCATCTGTCTGCCCAGAAAGTGTGGTGCTCGGCTAGAGCAATAGCATTGTCCGGTATTCCACTGTTTAGCAATGTTCTGTATGAACAGCCCTGAGATGAGCAAGAAAATACAAATTTGCAGAAACTGGAGAGACACTGAGCCTCACGATGTGTACACTTGGTCTAAGTGATTACCTCACTAACCGACCACAGTATGTGAGAACTCAGAGCTGTGTGCCAGACAGGGTCATCTGCAGTACGGGGGCCCCACAGGGAACGGTTCTGGCACCATTCCTCTTCACCATCTACACTGCAAACTTCATTAACAACTCCACCAACTGCTTCCTGCAGAAGTTCTCAGATGACTCTGCAATAGTCGGCCTCATCACTGATGGGGACAGCAGGGAGTACAGACAACTGACCCAGGACTTTCTGGACTGGTGCCAGCAGAACTACCTCCAGACCAACAATGGAAAAATCAACCTGGTGGTAGACTTCCACAGGCACAAACACCCTCCACTGCAACCACTGAACATCCAAGGCATGGTCATTGAAACTGTGGAGAGCTACAGGTACCTTGATGTTCATATGAACAATAAACTGGACTGGACTCAAATGCTCTCTATATGAAAGGGCAGAGCAGGCTGTACCTGCTGCGGAGGTTCAGGTCTTTTGGAGTGAAGGACCCACTCCTGAAGACTTTTTTTCCTGAAGACTCTGTAGTGGCCTCAGCCATCTTTTATAGTGTGGTCTGCTGGGGCAGCATCATCTCTGCTGGGGATAGAAAGAGCTTGAACAGGCTGATCCAGAGGGCCAGCTCTGTCCTCTGAACCCAGTTGAGGTGGTGAGTGACAGGAGAATGGTGGCCAAGCTGTCATCCCTGTTGGACAACATCTCCCACCCTATGCAGGAGACTCTAACAGCACTGAGCAGCTCCTTCAGTGGTAGGCTGTGGCACATGATGTGGGACGGAGAGATTCCACAAGTCTTTCCTTCCAACCACTGTCAGACTCTACCACAAAGACTTTGCAGATGACCACACGTGCAGACAGACATTCACAGGGTAGCTATCGATAAATTCTCTTATGTGCAATATTACTAAGTGCAAATGTTTATCTCATCTTATCTCATCTTATTTTACTGGTCTATGTATGTTTTCGTTTCAGTAGGGATTCCCACCAAGGAATCAATTTTCTCACGCATACACAGAAAGGTATATAAAAATATAATCACGTTTTATCGTGAATCATTTCTGGTGCCGTTTGACGTCACGTGATCTGGCATGCATGACAGAACATTAATTTACTGTTATAACGGTAGTGTAGAACTGGGTGGAGCAATGCTGGTGGGTGGTATATGGTGGCTTTGAGCAGACCATAGTAATTCTCCAAGTTCTTCAAAATAATCTGGGGGTGACCTATTGGGTAACTGTTCCGGGCATGGCGGAATGGGTATGGACTGGTAAAATCTAGGTACCTAATCCTCTTGCCGTCTTTAGCTTTATAGGATAACTCGCAAACATTTGTCCTACCACCAAAGAGACTCCAGGTGTTTGTATTCGGTCATGAAAGCGATAACTGTAGGATTGTTTCTTTTGGCATGTTTCCACTCACACTCCCACATAATTTCAACTGTTCTGCCATACAATTTGGTTGGTGTCTCCACTTTATAATCAAAGCACTTTCTTAAAACACAATATGGTATCTTTGACAAAGGGTGTGCGTGATTTGGATTATAATGACAATTGTGACCGTGATGCATCCATCTGATAAATTGTCACAATTTTTTTCATAATACCCATCTTTTACCCAAAAGGCCAGAGTACAAAGTCTTTACAGTATTTTATGCAAGGCTCCCAAAGTAGAACGACGTAATTTCTACCTTATTTAAAAGTTCGTTTTAAAAGTTGAAAACGCCAAGGGCAGCCACCGTATACCTCTCATCAAACACAGTTCTGTCCTTATCAGGCATGTTTTTACAACCGGAAAAAGACCGTAGGGTAGGGACCGCAGTAGTTGTCATTTTGACGCATGTTAAACTTGTGTGGGAAGTTGCCCTTCTCAGAAGTTGACAGATGCCTCCATTGTTTTGGCTAAACACATCGGTATAAACTAATAACTGCCTATGTACCATTGTTTAAACGCCTCGTCGTACAAGAAAATCAATCTACACCACATCATAGTGATTTTATGTTGTAATTCCCATTTTGGCAAAATGATCCAACAGTATGTAATTGGTAGATCTAAATTGGTAGATCTAGATGAAACACCCTCTGCTATAAACTCCTTACCATCATAGGTTATGGCACAAACTAAGTTGACACTGTGTCAAAGAAAATATACTTGCCTTCTATTTTTTTCAGCTTTTTAGGCTGAATGTAACAGTCATGTTTGCTGTTGGGCGTAGTTCCTCACCAGAGTGCTAGTCCTTGCCAACAGCACATTTGTGGGGTTTTGGCTTTCTTACACCAACACGATAATGTCTGTTACAATCTTCTTTACAATATTTTATAACGTCACACTTATGTTCAAAATTTGAGCTCAAAAGAATAAAAATTGAATGTTATATATGGCTTTTAGTACCATTTCGTGCAAGCAGAGACGCCATTTTGTTTGGAGATATCCTTATTTTTACCACAGAATTATAAATCAACAACAGCTTCAGCACCACTTTGCTCCCATTCATTCTGTACAAAAAGCTCTGATCAACCAACTCGCACTGTCGGCTTCGACACTCGGTTGACCATTCTGTTCAAACAATAAGAGGTCTGGGCTCTTGGGCTCTTGACAAATGTCACTCAAAACACAATAAAACAACTCCAAAACAACTCGCTTTGTTTCATCATAAATTTTTTTTTTTTAAATCCAACTGAGCACAGCGCAGCGCCTCTCTGTCTGCGTCGCTTGGCTGATCTGGACCACGCCAGATGGTCCAGCATGTCTATGCATGCCGAAGCCAGCAGCATGCTCCTCCCGGCCGACGCCAGCCATGCGTTCCTTCTCAGCCGCTCCAGTCAGCCAAGTCAGCCTCGCTGCCGCTCCAGCCAGCCAAGCAGGCCTCGCAGCCGCTCCAGCCAGCCAAGCAGGCCTCGCAGCTGCTCCAGCCAGCCTTCTCAGCCTTCTCAGCCTCGCCAGCCAGCCCAGCCAGCTTTGTAGCTGTCCCTGCACGCCGCTCTTTGCCAGGGGGTCCAGCTCGCACCCCACCAACGGCAGTCGCTCGCACCCCACCAACGGTGGCATCTCGCACCCCACCGACAGCGGTTGCTCGGACCCCCCTGACGGTGGCTACTCGGACCCCACCGATGGTGGCTACTCGGACCCCACCGACGGTGGCCCCTCGCACCCCAACAACAACGGTTGCTCGCACCCAAGCAACATTGACTCCTGACCAGTCGCCGGTTCCCGCACCCCAGCGACATTGACTCCTGACCCCTCGCCAGTTCCCGCACCGGGCCACCCGGCTCCTGACCCGTTGCCGGTTCCCGCACCGAGCGACCCGACTCCTGACCCGTTGCCGGTTCCCACACTGGGCGACCCGACTCCTGACCTGTCGCCAGTTCCCACAATGGTCGACCCGACTCCTGACCCGTCGCTGGTTCCCGCCCTGGGCGATCCGTCGCCGGTTCCCGCACTGGGCGACCCAACTCCTGACCAGTCGTCGGTTCCCGCAAAGGCCTCCCAGGCTCCTGGACCGGTCTCCGCACTGGCCTTCCAGATGCCAGCACCAGTCAACAAACTGGTCTTCCAGGCTCCCGCTCCTACATTAGCCCCGGTATTGGCACCAGTCACCTGAACTCTGGACCCATCGTCAGCTCCAACGCCTGTCTTCACACCTGTCATCCCTGCCTCTGACTCTGATGTATCCATCGCCTCAACTTCTGTACAGCGGAGCCTGCCTGCTCCACCTCCTCCACCTCCACCATGGACGGGGGTCCTGGGTGTTCCGACGACTTCTTTCCCCTTGTGTTGGTTAGGGGGGAAGGAGTTTTTGTTTTCAGCGCCCCAGATTTGCGGCTTTGAGGAGGGGGTACTGTCACAGTTCCTGCCTGCGACCACTGGGGATCGCTGCTGAACGATTCTCTTCACACCTGAACTGTGTACCATTGTCAAATCTCTGTCTTCCCATTAGTCCTTAGATTTTCCCTGGTGTATTTAGGTTTGTGGTTTCTTGTTAGTCTTTATCCAGACATACTTTCAGTCTCCCAGGTTGTTGTCCTTCTCTTCCTGTTTCTCCCTCACCCATGAAGAAAGTAACTTCAATGTTAGTGTTTCCTGTTTATATACCCAGACGTGAGTCACTTCCGGTGCCGATTGACATCACGTGATCCGGTGCGTGTGACAGTTTGCTTGGTTGTGACATTTTTACAACCGAATTTTAATCAATTGGATTGATAGATGTATCTAGTCAATACAATATGTGAAAATCATATAAGGTAACCGTTTGTGTTATGAAAACATAATTAGCGAACATGCTAGTAAATTTGCTGTGATCATTGGACAAATTTTCCAGTTTGTTGATTATCGCTTCCGAAGTGCAAAAACGAAAATGGATAATGTCAGTAACTATACTTCCAAAGAGTGAAGAGCCACCAAAATCACCAAAGGCTTTTAGAATGTTACCCTTTAGTTTGGTGAAATTGACCTTAGTCTATTTTTAAGGATTTTTTATTAGGAATAACATTGCTTCTATAAACTGTACTGCCACCAAAATCTCTACACACTTCTACAGTCTCATTATGGTCCTATCAATTGTTGTGCCACCAAAGTTACTATATACATTTGCAACCTTATTATGGGAGACTGCACAACTTAGTTTGGGAAATTGTGACCTAGACTATTTTTAATGATTTTTATTACTAATTCACTTCCATATTAAACACTCCTGTATAGCAGTAGCCGCAGGTAAATCACTGTCAGAAATATTATTAAATCTTGCACATTGGTTGAACCCGCTGGTTTGTGGTTTTGAGCGTCGGTTACACCATTGTCAAGATACAACCGGTGTAACTCGGTTGTTTATGCCTATGCCTATTTGGTTGTTGTTGTAGGAACACACTAAGATAAAACTTTTTTTTAAATTGTATTTTATTCAATTTTGTAAGGGAAAGTTTTAGCTCAATTTGAATTCTCCACCAGAATCAGAGAAGGCTGATTCACCTATGTTTTCATTCATTTAGGAATCAATTGATTGGTTAATAATCAAGGATTATTTTATTATTTACTAATAAATGTATTATCTCAAGCAAGGTTTATTAAGTATCAGCATGAACTGTTCATCCAGCAAACTAGTTCAGGCGGGATACAGCAATTAACCTTAGAAAGCTCTTCTTAATTGCGCAGTTAAAAAGACTTTTGCTTGAAATTAGGGATGAATTTAGTTGGTATTAGTAATTTTAAGAACACAGTAACGTTATCTTGGCGAAGAAGTTCACTTTTCTGATAAGAAGCTTAAATACTGGTCACACTTTAAGACAACATTTATTCTACATGAGACAACATAAAACACAGAAACATAAACTGAAAATGAATGAGACGATGTGATATTGGTATTGAAAGTTACTGAAAAATCCTGGAACAGCGAGCTTCATGAAATAACACAACTCAGTCAATAACAAAGGCTGCTACCCTTAGTCTGTCCTTGCACCAGTTATCCGAATTAGGAGACTTTATACTTAAGTTCAGAAGAGTTCAGATGTTCAGAAGCTGAAGAGGATGTAGCAGTTCAAAGGTGAATGAAGCAAAGGGGTGGATGGCTGGTCGTGAACTCTGGACTTCAGGTGATCTGGTCCGGTTCTGTTCAGCTCTTCTGGTGGTCTGTCCTGTCCTTCTTAGCCCCGCTTTGTTCCGGTCTTGCTTAGCCCTTGCTCAAGTTCTCTGGCTAATGACATTGAGACCCTGGCAAAGAGAGCATACGCTCACATGCCCCCTGAAATAGAGTGCGAGCTGGCCAGGGAACAGTTTATCCAAGCCATAACCCAAAAGAGCTGCGCATCCACACAACTGGCGCACCCTCGCACATTGCAGGAAGCACTGGAGTTGGCCTGAGAGATTGTGGTGGGGAGACAGAGTGTGATCATGCTAGGGACCTCCCTGTTGTGAGAACTGTGGTACAGGAGTGTCCAGGCCAAGAAAAACCGTCATGGGCGGCTGAATTGACTGAACTATTCTGGGCTGTGTCACTGCAATCACCGCATGGCAGCACCCACGCCTGCAGAGGCCTACTTGTGTGTTGGGTGTGTGGCCAGGCTGGCCATATCAGTGTGCGGTGCCCCAAGCGCGCAGAGGCTCAGGGAAATGCCACAGAGTCTGTGTGAGTGGGACGACACAGGCCCCCACCCCAATGTCCCACTCTACCCTCTCCCCGATGGACAGAGCCCAGCAATGTTGGGGGGGCGTGGAGCACAGATGACAGCGCAGAGTCTGCGAGAGTTGTCAGGTGGACCCGTGCAGGTGACTTCTGGCGTGTCCCTGTCTCCTTGGCAGGAACCCCAAGCTCAGCCCTTGTTGACACTGACTCCACCGCTATGCTGTTGAGACGTGATGGTCCCGGAGGTTACACAGTTAACACATACTGCGGTGAAGTTGCGAACAGTGACTGGTGAATTAGCCCTTATGTAAATAGATAGCCTTTATTTGTCACATACACAGTTACATGCAGTGAAATTGGAACCCTCCGACCATACATAAACAGACTTCACACTTTGGGGAGGACAGGTCAGACGAGAGGTAGCAAGGGTAAAAAACTGAGTAAAATACATGAGGAAAGAGGAGGAGAAAAAAAGAGCCCCCCCAGGAAACGGGGGAAAAAACACCTCAGCACAAAGCACATAAACACATAAAACACATGAGACGTGACTCACAAAGGAGGGGTAGGGGAGTCGAGGTAGTCCGATGTAGGCAAACAGCCATCTGGTCCTGCAGCCAGTAGGGGGTGCTGGTCACAGACCCGCTCACCCAACCGGGGGAAAAAAAACACAGTGAAGGCGGGGTGATTTTGGGGGGAGGGGCAGGTGTTTAATCAGTAGCTGTGTGTGTGTGTGTGTGTGTGTGTGTGTGTGTGTGTGTGTGTGTGTGTGTGTGCGATATGTAGACCTATATATCCTCGCCTGCACAGGTGTCCTTGGGCTGGGGAAAAGGAATTCATAGCGTCTTCTTATCTTGCTTGAGTTGTTAATCTCTAGCAACGTGATTGGGTCATGCACATCCCTCTCGTGCTATTGGACTACAGGTCAGCTGTGCAGGATTACACCTCATGATACAGAGACTCTTTTATAGAACTTAAGAGACAAAAAAGAAATGCGAAAAATGAGATCAAAAACAAAAGGAACATTGTGTGGTACATCAGGTGCCTTCCAAAAGAAAGATGATCAGATGGCAAGACAAAACAACAGTGCAGGTGAAAAGACTTCCAGATAGAAATTGGATGGCTTCATTTTAGCGATAATGAATATCATTAAGCAAGGACAAAAAATGGTGGAGGAACAAGACATGTAAGCGTGGAAAAAACAACAACTGTTGCTCAGGTTTTGGAACTGGGAAAAGAGTTATCTTTCCAATATGGGCATTCAACACGAGATCGAGTTGAAAATTTTTAAAAAGAAACCAGATTCCCTTAGATGCCACTGTTGGCAAACTTTATGAGCAAACCAAACTAAAGGTACTTAGATTTTATGTTTGCACTAAAGAAAAAGCATCTTCAGCAGATCAAGACTTGCTTGAAGTGGATAAATGCAGTGAGGATTCATTATCGAAGGATTTAACTGTCTGCATCACTGAGGGAGCAAGCTCACTACCTACTAAACGCGGATCACACAGTGGAGATAATTTGATGACAGATCTAGTGGAGAATGGATGTTTCTCATCTGACAGTGACAGAAAGCAGAAAGGTTCCACTGTGTGCTAGTAGTAACCCAATGTGAGTCTTTTTGTATGTTTGTATACTTCTGCCTCGTTAGTATGCGTTTTTTCCACAATTTTGTTGTTAAAGTGTGGACAGATAATTGCTTTTGTTGCATATTCTTTTGGAAGTTTATCACATTTATTTAATCACTTGTACCTTTTTCACCATTAACAAACAGCTTCCTCTGCCGGAAGCTCCTCACAGTCCTTTGCGTCAGGGCCCGTTATCAGGAGCCCCTCTCTGTCCTCAGGGAGCCCCATTGTATGCACATTTTGGATGGGGAAGAGGGAGGACCAGGAGAGGACACTGGCATTGGTTGTTCGCCGCTTCTCCGTCTAAAAATCTCTAAAAATCTCTAAAATTCTACTTAGTCTACTTAGTGGGAGTATACCTAAAAAGCATTTTTTGTTTTGTGTGGATTTAATCGACTCTATCGAATCTATTTGCCTACCTGTTGCTGTTGGCGTGTACGTGGAGCTGCTCATCACGTCTCCCTGTCCTGGCTAAATGATGTTGAAATATTCTGTCAAACAGCTGATGAATTTCAACAATTTCACCATCCCAGTATGCATGCCGGTTATCAAACAACTCAGACTTTTACGCCGGCCTCCCTAAATCCATAGCGGCTCCGGTAAAAGTATGTTATCACCCGGCTGCTCCATCAAAATTTAGTTGCTTAATGCACAGTCCCTCACGGGGCTGGACTTGATGTGCCTAACGGAAACTTGGCATAAACCTGAAGTTTTCTCAGTTTTAAATGAGACCTGTCCCTCTGGTCACTGCTACCTACAGAAAGCCTATAGCACTGGTCGCGATGGTGGTCTGGCCGTTATCCACTGCAGCGATCTGGACTTGTCTGTTGTGCCTCTGCCCGAGCTGACTTCTTTTGAATGTCTGGCATTTAAATGTAAAACCCCACTTATTGCGACGATACTTCTCATCTACCGACCGCCTAAATCAAATCCATTTTTCATCTCTGACATGTACAACTTACTGCCATCCTTTTGTACAACTTCCGCTAATACTATTATACTTGGAGACATGAACATCCCCTCCTGCCATTTTGCACATGAATTTTTGCAATTATTGGACTCTCTCAATTTAAGGCAACTAGTTGATGCTCCTACGCACATTAGAGGGCACACTCTTGACCTGACTCTGGCCCTATTACCAAGCTCTCTATATATGATATGGGGGTATCTGACCACAAGGCCATCTCCATGGAACTGCAATTACTGCCCCCTTCTGCCAGACCCAAACGACAGATCCGCTTTAGAAATTGGAAAAGTATCAACGTAAAAAATATGACACATGATCTACAGCATCGTCTCCTTGCAAATCCTTCATCAAATGCATGTGAAGCAGTGGACGTTTATAACAGAATTTTATGCAGTACCTTGGACCTTCATGCACCTGTTAAAACCAGAACAGTCACATTTTCCCGCTCAGCTCCCTGGTTTACTCCTGAACTACGGCAAATGAAGACCGTCAGACGTGCCATTGAGCGACAGTACAAGAATTCAGGCCTCACTGTTCATAAGCTGGTCTACCGCGAACATCAGATGGCTTACTCAAAGGCCCTAAGGGAAGCACGATCACAGTATTACTCCTCCGTCATCAGAAATAGTCCTGGAAATTCTAGACAGCTGTATTCTACAATTAACCATCTTCTGAAACCACAACTCCGGCCTCAGGCAGACATGACTGAAGAACATTGCAACAACTTCATGACT
>JBBPDD010323511.1:0-10353 GCA_037974585.1 Bathyaethiops greeni
TAGTGGAGGACTACCAGCCAATCATGATCCAAAACCCATGATTTTATTATATCACACACTGATTTACTGGCAGTCTTACGGGCCATAAACATTTTCAAAAGGGGTGGATCCGGCCCGCGGGCCGCTAGTTGAATAGGCCTGAGCTACTCTATTACTTCTTTAAAAGTACAAGAGCTTCTGATTAAGCTGTTAGTGAAGAACATGTCCAGACTGCCCAGTTCAGGCTTTTAAAAAGATCAGGCTTTGTTTGTCCTGACACCTACATACACCATGTGCAGTTATGGCTGGGTCAGCTGACTTGTGGTACTTCCAAGTGACATTTTAAGAGTAAACATTTTATATAGTCACATACACACACACACACACATACACACAGACACTGAGCAAAAGAAAGGGGGGAAAGTGGAGCAGAGCGATTTTTAACCACCAAAGCATTTGACATTTCTGAGAAAAAAAAGAAAAAGAAGAAAATGATTCTCACACAAGGGATTTACAGGCTGATAGGCCATACAAGGCTAAGTTCAAAGCTGAATGTAATCACATTTTCTGCATTGGGATAGATATGTGAATGGAAGCGATAACAAGGCCATTTAAAAGGATTTGGGATAATAAATAACGGCGTCACAAACGTAGAGACAGGGCGAAACTCACACAAGGCCCTATCGCCTCCCCTCATCTGCGATCATGTGTTCCTGCCTGCGCGCCGTTATCTGCCTGGCATTTGGAGCAGGGCCCTGGGTGGAAGGAGAGAGGAATATATTCACAGTCCCTCCTCCCTGGGCCAGGATTAGGATTACACTCCCCTCTAATCTGGTTAGAGGACCAGCACATGTGCCCGCGTGGCCCAGCCAGACCGCACGTCATGTGACCTTGAGTTCATCTTGTCACATGATCAGCACACCAGTGTCTGCTGTTCTGTACAGATCACATGTTTATACAGAGTATTTACTGGAGCTGTGTTAAACGCAAATGTGTGTCAGTATAATTTGCTGGTATTTAGTATTTCAGTGATATATAAATACTGCATCTCCCACAGTCCAAAGACATGCATGTCTTGAGTGAACTGAGGTTTCTAAATTGGAACCGACCGTGCTGAACCTAAACTGTATTGCAATGTTATGGAAGTTGCACACTTTGGTTTTCCAGTGTATCGTGTCCCAGTTACAGTGTTTCTGATGCAGTGAAAGGGACCATTCTATAAACACTATAGTTTATAGTTCAAAAACCGCATCAATGGGATCGATCCAGCCAAAAGATTTTTGATCAGAGCTGCTTTTGATATTGTGGGGTTTTGTTTATTATTTATTGTTTTGTTTGAGTGTTTTAAGTTTAGTGATGGCCTTCACATTTCTCACAGTGATAAAGAGAAATTCCCCATTCTAGAAAACTCCCACTGATATTTATCTTCAGCTTGTACTACATCAGCTTCCCAGTTGTTAGTTTGTATCCATATTATTGTGGATTACTTTTTTGTGTGGACAGTCAAAACCAATGGCCACTTTCCATGTTGTGTTGACATTTCAACCAATCAGAAAGCAGTCGCATCACTTCTGGCCCTGCTGCTGAGCAGCTCCGTTTTGGTTCTGGTATGGTCTCTTTATTGGTAAAGGAAAAACATTTGTTCTATGTATGGCTCGGTTCTTTGTGCCAGTAGAAAAGCACAATAAATTTGCATGAGCCATCCTCCATCTCTTCATAAGTGGCCATTGTCTGACCACTGAGCTGCTATTTTTGGGTGATGGACCACTCTCAGCCTAGCAGTGAGTTCAGCAACAGCACTGTGTCTCATCCCATCCCATTATCATGTCCACTATCTGAGTTATATCTGGAGTTCTGTGCTCAGAAACTGACTAATGAAAAGTAGAGTAGAGAGCAGCTGATAAATTGTGGTAGCAGCCTTGTGGGTAAAACACTTGACTGTGAACAAAGTTCAAACCCCACTTTCTACTATTGTGTCTTTGAGCAAGACACTTAACCCTCAGTGTCTCCAGGGGGACTGTCCCTGTAACTAAGGATTGTAAGTCACTCTGGATGAGAGCATCAGCCAAATGCCCCCTTTACAACAGATGGGGTCCAGTCTGCATTGGGCCGCATAAAGAGGCCAGCAAGCGGAGCTATAAGAGCATGAACAATAAAGTTCATGCTAACAGCAAATTGTAGTAGTTGTTTTTTCCCCTTTAGTTTTATTTCTTCTCCTGGAGACACACAGAGAAGCTGGGGCACTGTGTTTTATTGATGAAAGCTTTCTGAGGTGTGTTTGAGGCCGAGAGCCCTATTTAGCAGTACCGCAACAGCCAGGGGAGTTGCAGACGACATAAAAGATGGAATGACCATTATTAATAGATGGTACTCTTGGATGAACGCATACATAGGCTGAAAATGAATGCACCACTTCAAACACTCCCTAGCTAAATAGTGTAAATTAAAATGGGATTGTACAAAAATGGAACTGGATCAATAGTAAATCACATCAAAGACAGGGTAATTGAATATGGCGTTCTTCCTGAGCTGCAGAGACATCACACATCAAGCTACAACACTAAATCCTCAGAGAGTGTGAATTTGACTGAATGTGCACAGTGAGGTCCATCTCTGCTTTCACCATTTTTTTATTAACAGTAATGATTTCAAGAACAGCTTTGTATAGTGAAAAACAGCATTGCTGTGTTTTGGTAAAACAGTGATAACCCTAAATATGCCCACAAAAATGCTTCCAGAACACTTTAATATCATTTTAAATGCAGTTTCATGCAGTTTAATGCAGTTTAATGCATTACCCTTAAAGAAAATGTAAAGGTAAACCCATATTCAAATTTAAATTCCCTACCAAACTTTGCAGCTCATAAGGTTTTTGGACAGAAGTATTGGGACACCGCGGCGAGGTAAACGGTTTTCAGGGAATAACCCCTGATCTACTCGGGCTAAAAATACAAATGAGAGCTCATTGGAAAGGTCTCGTGAAGATCTCTTGAAGTGTCTGAGGGCTTTCCCCGCCGAGATATGCAACTCAGAAAGTCATGGGACAAAATATTGGGAAAAATATATATATTGCCACAAAAAAGCAAAAAATGACGGAGGATATTTGCAGTTTTGCAGTTGTTGTGAGGATTACCGCATAAAACAATGAGCTTGTGACTCCTGACTCCTGAATGAAGATTTTCTCTTAATCCAGTTTGTTGCAGAACAGATTGACATTTTGCAAAAAAGGAAATAAATAAAAATAGTCAAATGTATTAAAATATGCAAATGAAGAGGCACTTTTGTTCTAACAGACCCAGGGTTGAGCTGAATCAAATGTGGCATGTTTAACAAGACTGAATTGCTGGATTCCAGACTTCTAAAAGATGATGAGACAGCAGATACCAAGGAATAATAAAGCAAAAGATGAATAGAGTATGAAGAGATTTTAGAGGTACAATGTTCTCTTGGATGTTTTGAATATTTGATGTAATTTCAGAGGGTTTTTGATGCTAGATGAAACAAAAAAACAAAATGGCGACACTGTAACAGACAGCACATTAAGAATTATGCCAGATGGTGGACCAACCTGTCTACATGATCCTCTTAGTTGGAAATCAAGGCCGAAGTGGCCTAAACCTGTGTTGGTGTACAGTGTGTTCTACCCATTGGAGCATAGGCCCCACAATTACAAACCTGACTTAACCTTTAGCACACAAGTGGCACAGATCCATACCAGATGCCAACAAATGGTACATTGTCGTCATACAGCAAAACAACTCCTCATATTGAAGTTCTCCCAGTTTATGTTGATGCTCAAGATGTCAGACATCATGCTGAGCTTTGTTGAGTGTTCCTATGTCATGAAGAAACAAAAGCTATTGTCATTTTAAAAAACAATAATAACAATAATAACTGCTATTCTTTTTTATAAAACAGCATCATACACAAATGAACACAAAGGAAAAAATGAAGAAATTTCTTTCATTTTAGGTCTTAGAAATGAACAATTTACGCATTTTCCTGTGTTAGCATTTCTTTGTTAGCAAGCCGAAACAGTTTTTATCCATTACAACCATCTGCAGACAAAACATTAGTCTGATTTTTTCAGATTACTGCCAGTACAGGAAAAATTGTTTTCGAAAGGTGCACTGCTGGTTAATCCATATGCCCCATTGTAATGATGATTTATAGACTTTATTACTTTCAGTAATGTATTAATTATTTATTAATTATTTATTAATTAATATAACTTTATTAATTCATGCATCCATTCACCAGTTAGCCCTCCAAAAAGGTTACAACAGCCCAAAAATCGATTTCAAAGCAGTTTAGTAAAGTTATTTGTCAAAACCCCCTTTAAACCAGAAAACGTCATTCTAGAGACCACCTCTACTCTTGCACTCTCCCCTTCACACTCCCTGACTTCTGAACTTGATCTGATATTATATTGTTCAAACAGGCCTCTGAGGGGCTTTTCAGAGCAAAACTAGATGATATGTGCTGACAGATGGCAGTCAGCTAATCTTGATTGATTAGCCCTTCCTGAATCCTGAAAATCTGAAGTGAAAACATAGCGAGAAATTTTTCCTCCCAAACAGGTGAAAACCAGTGAGTCAGCTGCTTCAGGAAGCATAAAAGACAGCAGTCAGGAGTTTGAAGTAGCTTTGCCCACTCATGCACAACAACCTCACGCAATCTAGGTATTTACAAAATCAATCCTGGTGGTGGGCAAACTCTCTGAGCCAGCAGTACTGAAGGTGACCTTGGTGCCCATGTATGCTTATCCAGCTTCTGCTCGGCTCTAAAAGCCCCGAAGGGTCACGAAAGGGTATAGCACTTTGCTGAATAATGAATTCAATCAAATAAAAATGTTAAAATCTCTGCTTTTAACATTTAACCCAAGACCGAAGAATCCGGAATCCAGCAATGTCTTGTTAAACAGAGGAAAAGCCAAGGGTGCACTTGTTTGATGCTACAAAGTGTAAAAGCATCTTGGGCCAAACGCTGCCTCTGCAGGATTGGCGGAAAGTGCTTTTGCCTGTGGTTACGCGTCACGCAGCAGGACTGTCACCATGTGATACATTGTGTACATTGTGAGTGATAGATTTCTCTCATTTTAAAGTCAATGCCAGAAAGCTTTAACATGCCACGGCCAATTTATGACCGCCTGCTGAAGTTATGATGACTGTCCCTATAGCCAGAGCCATAGCTTTTAATCTTCTGCTCTTCACTCCACTCTCTGTCTTCTTGCTCACCCTCCCATCCACCCCTGCCAACCCCCCTCCAAGACATCTCTAGGGAGCCTGAGCTCTGAAATATGTCAGTCATGCATGGCCTAACTGCCTTCTAAGCACAGACACTGCTTTCTCTTTAAAGGGCCCAAAGCACTGAAATCAGAATCTTCCTTGCGAAGGAATGTGATGTGTTATGTAAACATCGTTTTAAAATGGACCGGTACTTATGGTTCAGAAATGGCAAAAAAGATATAACAACAGCTTTTGAATATTTTCATTGTTGGCTATGAGGTCCATGGGACAGGGTTCCCATTTAAATTACAATTCCATTTCTGTGTTTGGACAACAACTGACAATGAAGAAATAAGGAGTGTTCCAGCCCAGATTGCTTTTCACTGAGGCACAACATGGTACAGCCAGTCAGAACAGATGCCGTTTAACGGTTTTACATGGGATAAATATATTGCTCTGGACAGCAGCTAACCAGCATGCTCTCTTTTATTCTTGGGAATAAACACAACATGCTATCTAGATAGGGTTTAATAAAATGACCTAGTTTCATGAAACTGGTAAACATTCATTGTTCATATTATTTTATATTTCCACATATTTTAATTACATATTTTTAATAATATTCAAATTTATTGAATATGATTAGATTTTTTGCAGTCCTAGTAAAAATGAATGATTTTGGAATGATAATCCTATTCTACTGTCATTAGTAGATGTGCAAAATGTAAAAACACAAAATACATGAAAAATGTAGGATCCATTTAAGCACCATTACACGCCAGGCACCAGCTAAAGGAGAGCGGGATCAGCTTAGGACAAGCTGTGATTGCAGTGATAAAAGAGCATTTAACTTAAAAAGATAAAGGTAAAAAGGCTTTAAAGGAAGATCCTAATCTAAGTGTATCTAATGTCAAATATTCCCTGTTTAAATAAAAAGGTACGGGGACTGCACTGTGATAGTGGTGTAGACCTCCAGTATATTAGCATTCGTCTTTAATTTATTTATTTATTTTTGCCGTAGACAGATGCCAGGAATATACAGACATATGTATGAGCCATGAGTCAGTAGGTGATAACTCTCAGCGTGAAGTATGCCGTGCTGTAGAGGTCATGTGGAGCATGCTTTGAGAGAGTCATGCATACTAAACAGTGGGAACCATTTCCTAACAAGGCAATATTTTCTACCCAGAAAACTGGAGCCATTAAACATTCTGACACACCTGACAGGTGATATTACTGTCTGTTTAACCCTTAGAACTCAGAGTGTATTAGTAAAATCTGAATTCAGCAAATAATGGCAGTGTTAAACAGTCTAAAAAGTTCTCCTACACGGTTGCCATTTGCCGCTCTTTCTCTCGGCACCCCACCGCTCGGCCACTCTCTGGACCCCCTCCCTCTGCGGGTTTTCCCACCCACTTGTTGGAGGAGTCTATCCAGAAAGTTCTCAGGGGTTCACAGTTCTTTTTCCATTTATAAGACCTGAAAAAAAGAAATTTGGGCATTTGTCTGTGTCACGCAGAACCAAAGTTATTGGAATTTAAAAATCGTAATAATAATAATAATATCCTGCTGGGGTTTAAAATGGTGTCACAGACAAATGCCCACATTTCTTTTTTTCAGGTCTTATAAATGTTAAACTGTTTCACCAAACAATGCTAAGCATGACGTCTGACACCTCGAGCATCAACACAAACCAGGGGAACTTCCACTTAAGGAGCTGTTTTGATGGTGTATGACGATCATTTATCATTTGTTGCACTTCTGTCATGTATCCATACCACTTGTGGTAAAAAACCTCCATATAATGTAAATGTTCTATAGCAATTATTTCTAGAAGCATATGTTTACGGTAAGAAAATAGACTTGTGGTCCTCAAAACTGGGTCACCTTTCAGCTACACCTGTATATACTGTGAGTTAGACAGAAATAGGAACCTTCTAGCAGGCCCTGGTGACTGGTTTGAAGACCACTGGTGTAGCAGCTGAGCTGTTTATGAATTGTTTTTATTTTTCCCTTTTCCCATTATTATGACACTGTGTCAGGAGCATTTTTCTGTCGTTCCACTACGTCTGTAAGACTGAAGGGTCTGTCACACCCAGCGTGGACTATTTTTATAAAGAACTATAAAGATCTCTTTATGCAAGGACAGCTGGCTCTGGCTTGTCTATTAGTGTTATGGAACTGAAAGTAAATACAGATGCATACAGACAATTGTGTGTGCAGGGCTGCATGGCAGGTGGTATTTCTAGGTGGCCCTGAAATACTACTGCCATATTTGGATTCTACTGGTTGCTGCTCTTTGATTCATTTGCTTGTTTGTGAAATAAGCATGTGGGAGAGAGGTTTGCTAGGTTGGCTTGTGTACACAGGCAGACTTGGTGGTCAGTGAGAATAGCTGTTTGCTGGAGGAGTCAAGAATAGATCTGTCAAGCTGGGTGGGTTAACCAGCAACTCCCCACATGAGCTGGCAGCTCTTGTGGTATTTGCATTTCAGATATAACACTTTTTAGAAGAATGTACAACAATTGTGAGTTTATACACAAAATATTTTGATCTCAAGACAGCATTGTGCTTTGTATAATTGTAATTGGTTACTATTGCAAGGCTCTCAATATTGAAAAAACCCATTGAACCTGCTTATTTTATTCCATCCCAATTTTAAAGACACAAGCAGGGCATTTCACAAAGGATGATTTCTCCTGAACTGGACAACCGAAAGTATTCCATTTTCAACTTCACAAAGACACTAAGCACAGCAAAGCTTACTTTACAAATGCAGGTTTGATTCATTTAAGCTATGGTTCATCTTTGTGCCCATGCATATGAAGACATGATATTTAATGACCATTATAATGGCATTTCATAATGGTAATAAATATCACATATCCATGTGCGTCCATGTAGATATTTACGGCCATCATAGTATGTCATTGTAATCTTGTGAGAAAGTCAGACTCCACAATTCCTGACCACAAGCTGAGATACGGCTTGATGACAACACGGTTTAATGCCATGCTGCACCCACACTGGCCCATTTACAGCCCTCCTCTCAAGGAAGACCATTATTTACAGTTAGCATCCAATTCCTAGTTTATCTAATCAGTCTAATCAGTTTCCTTTTAAACGAAATCAGGTGCTGCTGATAGAATTCAACAGATTAGCTAATAAGTTCCTTTAGCCGTATAGGAGTGGCTTTAGTCCGGGGCTGTGAGTCCCCAATATCAGAACTAAAACTTTTCTGCTTTTCTGCTCTTTTCTCCCAGCTATCAAATTCTAACATAGCTAATCAGTTCGTGCCCAATATGGCTACAAAGCAGTTTCACATACAGAATTGCAATTTCACTCTTTGTGACCCTCCTCTTAATGCTCAATCCAAATAGAAGTCCTGCTGACTACAGCCGCAGCCTAATTCATGCTAAGTCGTCACGGCAATTATCTTAATGTATCACCTATTTGTCTTGCTTTTATCTTTATTTCCTTGTGATGCCTCTCTTACCTTAATTGATTCAGGGGAGATTTAATCTTGTGTGTGAGCCTCTTATTGATAGCATTAGTTTAAACCCACTGCAGAGTGGCAGCTCCTATTGTCTGCTCTAATTACCCCACTGCTGATGTATCTTCTGTGGCAAAATGGCTATTGAGCTCAGCGGGCTGCAGAGACTCCATCCTGGGCTTCTTATTTATGTTTGTTTATTTCTTTTTACACCTGCAGGGGAGAGCCAATGAGGGGATCTGGATGGTGGTGGGTGGCCGCCCTGCTCTTCGGCGGCATCCTGGGGACGGAGTCTCGGCCCAGTGTGGATGGACTGGCTCCCCCGAACTATCGACCGCTTGTTAGATTCCGTCATAAGGTATCGATCTCTCCTTTTCCATTAGCCCTCCCCTAACAAGACGAGACTTGGGCCTCACCAAGTGTGATGCTAATTACCAGGGAAGTCAACAGTCACATTGATCGCTTCGTTTTGATTTCTGGTTCTGCTGGCAGAAGATGATTTATCATGCAGCCCTTTACCAGCCGACCGGCAAACCAGCATCAACTTTAGTAGCCTAGGGCAGAGCCTATAGTGTGAAGTGGTAGAGCAAAATTGTAGGCAGCAGTATCTAACTTCGCCGCGACTAGAATAAAACTGCCCGACATTATTGCATAATTGGATGCTTATTGACTGACTCGAGCAGTGGGGGGTTTGATTGTGTGTGTGCACAATCACACACAATCACACACAATCAGGGGCTGGAGACAAGCATTTTTTCCCCTGAAAGGCTCTAACAAGCTTCTCCCGTGCCCTCCCTCCACTCACCACAGGAGCCAGCCCTGGCAGTGTGTGAGGCTCCACATTATGTAATGGATCAATTAAACCCTGACTGGGACGACCCGCCGGCCGGGGCGAGAGAGGGTGCCTCTGTGTCAGGACCGAGCCAATAAATGAAACAAAGCCTGTCAGTGTCTCCTTGAGGGAACACACGTTCAAACTCCATCTCACGTAAGAGGGAGGAGAGACGGGGAAAAACCTGACTCTCCAGGTTTCCTCCAGGCGGAACATCCGTTTCTCACCGACACTCCTGCTCCACTGAACTGATTAGGGATGTCAGCAAATTAACTAAAGATTTAATTTGCACTTGTGGATCAGTGTCGACTAAAAGAACACTAAGAATATGAAAGACAGAATAAACAGAACTGCTCTGTGCAAAGTAAGACGAAAAGAACAGGGATAACGTGCTGCTGTGTTTAAAAAAGATAAATAATTACTGAAGATACTGCATTTTGCACAAGTTCTACGTTCCACTATGTTTCAGGTCTTTCTGATAGATATGGAAGAACAGATATGTTTCCCTACCAATTAGTCTACAAAGCTTCCAATTAGTCTACAGTGTGAATAACTCCCAGTGGTTGCAAATTCCCATGCAGAGAAAATTCAGAGGAAATTTCTTTCTTTATTTATTTTTTTTCTGTCCAAAAACAACAATGGAGATACAAACTCACAATTGGGAAATGATTGAAGTACAAGCTTGACTTTCTGTTTGGGCTGAAGATATATTTCAGTGGGAGTTTTCTCTAACAAATGTACCTTTAATGCTGTGAGAAACCCGAAGGTGTACCAGGCTATTACTATCAGGTTAGCTGGTTTAGGTAAGCGTCAATAGACAT
>JBBPDD010323561.1:0-10349 GCA_037974585.1 Bathyaethiops greeni
TGTGATAGAAACACAAAAGTCATTATTTCAAAGTACTTAAATCTCCCTCATCTGCTGACTTGTCACGGACAGTAGGTCCAGATCCTCCAGGATGCTGAAGTTAGCTCCTTATTCGAATGTTCAGTTCCACCTTAAATACTTATGGTGGACCTTTTTAAGGTGGATTGAAACGGATTTTTGCTGGGACGTGGCCATCGAAAATGAAATGAAAGCCACGCAGTTCTTTGGTTTTCTTTGTCTGGGAGAAAGTGGAGGGATGTGGGCTGTTCTTTGCAGGCAACGACACGTGACTTGCCTCTGCATGTAGCCGTAGCGCTCGGCTTATCTGGTGTTGGGGTGCAGGGGTGCGTGCTATACCTTATACATTCACAGGAACATAACGCCGTTATTTTACGCCGTAATCAGTGTAGTTTCACGCCAATTTCTTTGTGCTATCGAATAGCGGAGGTTGTTTTATTGTGTTTTGAGTGAGTATTGGCCAGCTGGGCGGAGCGAGCTTTTGCCACTGCAGTGGTCAGGCACGTCTGAATTCAGCACATAAAACACAAGCATATATAGAATCCAGTATTTCATTCTGTTTTGCTGTTTGAGTCTTAGCTTTGAAATGAGTCCAACCGCAGCCACAAATAAGTCTTTGTTAAATTTGGGAGATGCAAAGACCCAAGATGGCCGCTGAAAGGGGTGATGAGCAACAGGCTAGTGGGCGGGGTCTTGACAGACGAGGGGTGGGTCTATGCAAATTATATGCTAATTGACCGAGTGGTTACATCACACTAGGCCATCCGTCCAAACGGGGCGTTTTGAAAGGGACTAAAACTGTGAAGAATAAAGCTGGCGATGTCTTTTTTTTTATGTGAGAATGGTTTTGTGAAAATAACTTAATGAACATGTTTTGTAGCCCATAGACCTATTATAACTAAAGTGAGTTTTGCATATTAGGTTCCCTTTAATGAACTTTATTTGTTACTAGAAGAGATGTTCCTTGCTATTGGAGTATTTCATTTGTTTCTATATCTCTGATAAAACTAACTTTGTTTTGCAGGCTGATTATTTATAAGCGTTCTTTTTTTAATGTATTCTATTTTTTGGACATGTATATGTGCAAGAGTGGCAGTAATTTATTGTTGCATGCAGTTAGATGTTGGTTGTTCATGAGGTTCTTTATTGATCAGGAAGAGCTGGTGGTGGTGCAGAAGCAGCTGGAGGTGACGGAGCAGAAGCTGAGATGTCTGAAGGAGAAACCTGAAGTCGTGACCACAGATGGAACCCAGAGCAGAGACAAAGGTGATCTGATGTGCAACTGGCTCCTCATTTGTTTTGCTTCTTGTTATCATTAGTTGTTGCCACTCTCATAAAATCTACTTCAATGTGACATTCAGCCTTTCTCTCTAAAACTTGAATTAAAAATGAATTAGAATTAAAAGCTTTAGGAGTATCTGCAAGGACTGTGAAGAATATTACTATTCAACACTGCATACCAGTAATATACTTTGGTTAAACTAAATGTCAAATGTTTTATTTATTAATTATAGGGTTTTTGTTGAGAAAAGACTAGGGGTGCCCAGCTCCAAGTGTATAAGGTCGTAAACACACACCTGTTAATTGCCAGGTTTAGTGTGTTTGACAGAGGACCTGTTACACTGCTGGATACCTCCCCTATAGGACCAGAGATGGGGTCCCTGCTGTACACCAGGGACCATTCATTTACATGTATGGCATTTAGCTGACACTCTTATACAGAGCAGCGTGCATCAGTGCTCAAGTAGTCCGCATCTGTCCCTTAAACCTGTAGGGTTGGTTTTCCAGACAGGGATTAAGCTTAGTCTTGGACTACCCTTTCCTTTTCAATGGAAAATCTCTATTCACAGCACTACATAATCCTGAACTAGGCTTAATCCCTGTCCGGGAAACCGAGCCGTAAAGCTAAACCTAAATCAGCATCTGCTATTCAACCAAGTTACTGCAGGCTGAGTACACCTAAACAAGACCTGTCAAAGGATTAGTGCAGATTGTTGGAAGATTGACTTAATTGTAGAATATTTAGAGCTACAAATGTAAATCTGCTGCTTTGCTTCTTTATATACAGAGTGTGCATTTATTTATTGGAATATTAAATTTTGCTTCGGCTCAGTCTAACATTTGGCTCCTGCTGTATTCTCACATTGAGAGGAGCTTTCAGGAGTTACAGGAGATGTAAAATGCGGCGCATTCTTATCCTGCATGTTCAGGCAAGAAGAATATTTTTGCACCCCTGACATCACTATATTGTATGTTCTCTCTCATCATTCTGAGCAAATCCAGTTATGTGACCAGTACAACAAAGCAGCTGTCAAAGTTACTTTAAACAGACTTCCAGCAAATAGGCTGTTGAGCTATTTTGTATTGCGCTGAAACTGATCTAAACTGACTGTTCTGTGACTGACTGGCTGTTCTTATCCCATCAATAAAATACAATTCGTTCATTTCATTACTTTACGTCTTCATGATGTGCTGTGTTTCAGAAGTGGAGGTCCAGAGGATGAAGTGCGCTGTGGAGTCTTTAATGGTGGCGAATGATGAGAAGGTGATCTCTGACTATAAACTACTGAACTGAAGCTTCAAATTACTCCTGCTTTTTTAGCTATGATTTGTAAAGGTCTGTGCTCACGTCTTTCCATATTCCCCTCAGGATCGTAAGATTGAAGAGTTACAGCAGTCACTGATGCGCTACAGGAAAGTTCAGGACATGGTGATGTTGGTCCAGGGACAGAAAGGTGAGGTCATTTTTTTTCAAACATCCAGTTTTTTCCTGTTCATATGAATGTATTCAGAATGCAGTTCTGATTTGACACTGATTATATGTCTTCGATGTTTAAAACCACTCTGTTCACCTGGAAAGTTTTGCCTTGTTTCATTTATCTCCAATATTTTGAAAAAAATATACTAGTTTAAATGAACAAAATCCAGGTTTATGTTAAATTTAAGCCTCAAGCTCCTCAGATCAACTTCTGTGCTGTTTCACAGTGTAATTTAGTGCTGTTTTCTTTCACTTGTTTACTTCAGCAATATGTGGGCTATGTTTTGGTCACTTGTACTGTCTGGTCCAATAAGCCCGGGACGGATTACGGTCTCACAAGGCCAACTCAGGGTGTTTTTTTTTTTGGGGGGCCTCCCTTTTTTCCCCACATTCTTTTGCTTTTCTCTTGGTAGCAACACTTGTGCTGCGTTATCAATCTTGTTCCTTACACAGATACAGCATCTGACTGGAAAGAGAAAGTAATGCCATTTAATCTTATTATAACTGCAAGTTCATGTAAAGAATACCCCTCAGTAAGTGCGTCCTCTTAGGGTCCCGAGGACTCAGCTTTTCAGCTTTTTCAGTTATTTTATATCATCAATCATATACATATTGGAAAGCCATCTGTGGTGGTTTGTCGTGTGTCTTAGATCTTGTGGCCTAAGGCCTCCTGAAACCTCACTGTGGGATTTTAAGGACACAAACTGCTTTTAGATAAGGTTGTAGCCTGGGTCATGGGACCGTTTGGCATAGGTTCACATCTTTATGGTCCACTCCTGAAGTCTGAGAAAGTGGCGTTCCTCAGGTCTGAGTCATAGTAGACTCTTTTTGCAAAAAAGCGAGTGGATTTCATTTCCTCCACCTCTCTGTGTCTACACAGAATGGAGGTGGGGTTCAGTTTAATGAGAGGTCTGTTTTAATCTTGCCCAAATTTAATTTTGCCCATGTTTTCTTATAACAACCAGTACCTTTATCCTGTCTCACTAACATTCCTCTGCTGCGCTCTCAGACAGGGCTAAGGAGGAGGACACTATGGAGGATGTGTGTAAAGGTTTAACTGTGGCCTCAGCTGCTACAGTTATTGAGAATGTTTCCCTGGAAGGCACAGAGGAGACTGATGAGGTACGTCCTCCACACTGTCTCAAACACACACAGAGGCACACACCCCACTATATACACAGGATGTTCTTCAGACTTCCTTTAGAACATTACTGTCCAGCTTCTTTGTCTTTGTTTCTTGGGAGTGTTTCTCATTGTTGTGAACTGGACTTAAGGTTAAATGGACTTTTGCTTCTTGTATAGTGGGAGTTTATGTAGCTTTCTATTTTTCTTTGAAAGTGGTTTCATTGTGACTTTAGATTATGACACACAGTGAGACAGAATGTAGAGAGGTTTGGTTCAGTCTTAAAACTAAATTCAGTCTTAAAACTAAGAATTCTGTAATGCTGAAGAACTAAAAGAGCCATCAATTTAAAATAAGGAACCTTTGGTAGATTTGTGTGACGAGGCCTTTTAAAGGGTCCATATTTTAAATTTCTGTATTTTTGTTACTCTGAAGTCCACTTATGTTCATGTGGATTTATGTGCCATATTTCACATTTACATGTGCATTGTCCCCATTACAATTAAATAGGCTGTTATTTTTCAGAGCCTTTAAAACTGATATACGTAAATTACCTCTGTTCTGATTGGCTTTCCAGAATTGTGCCTTAAAAAGAGGAGGGGGGGTTGGGGTGTAAACATATTGGGGTTTTTAAGTCAAGGTTCAAGTAGGTGTTCATAGTCATTTCAGCTCTATACACAATACACAGTGAAATGAAAGTGTTCCTCTAGGACCCTGGTGCAACACAAGAACAAAAGCAGAATCGGTAAGACTCTGCAAGTACAGGCAGGACAGGACTGAAGAGAGTGCAAAAAAAAAATCATAACAGGACAATAATTTACAGTACAAAACATTCAACACAAATGTAGATGTTAGTGCGAGTGAATACCTTATTATGACAGATACTGTATTCTGGCAGTGGAGTTAAAGAGCTCAAAAGGTTGGGACCTCACAAACATGAATTTAAAACTATATTGCATGTATTCCATTTTAATATACTGAGTGAAAGTTTTAGCCTTGTACAAAAGTTTAAATCTGAAATGTTTGTTTTCCAGGGAGGAACTTTTTAATACCATTTAAAAGTTTTGCGGTGCTTGTTGTTTAACACACACTCTCTTTTCTCCTTCCTGACTCTCCTCACAGCCTCAGCTGATTCCGTGCACGGAGTTCATCCCAGAGTCTGAGCTCCACCCCACGTTCGGATGCAGACCAGTGGCTCAGATGGAACTGGGCCCTGCACACAGGTCTGATTATTCCCTTCCCTATGTCTGTCCAAACCACAGCGAAACAAGCACTAGCAAGTTATTTCACTGTATAATCTGAATCCATTACATGTGTAAAGCAGTTATTTTTTTCCTGATTGCAGTTCCTCTGAAGGACATGGCTTAGAAAGCTCAGAGCCTGTTGCAGGAAGAGCTGAGGTACTGACACTAAATATACCTTTCCTTTAAAATAAGTAAACATCATGAGAACTTTCTTGCTTAAAACGAATTTTAGGGTTTGTCGCCCCCTGCTGTTTACAAATGAACCAGTCCAAAGCAGCCCAGTCTTAATGTTTGATGCATGTTTCCACTTAGCCATGCCAGTCACTGTATTAACTGTTCTTGTAGATCAGGCCTGAATTTAAGGACTAGATGTTGTGATGGAGGAGTTAACACACATTTGTAATGCTGGAATACTTATAATATGAGAATGTGACTGACTGACAACATTGACTGATGGTGAATAGGAAGGGAAAGTGACTTCCCTGCTTTTTAATTTTTCTTTATAATACACTCATTTCCTGTTACTGCGTGTGTACTTATAGTGGGCATTATTTAGTTTTTGTTTGATTTTAAATTAGGCTGTGTTTTACAGTATATTTCATTAAACAAATTTATATTTAAGCACCAGAGGACCGTCCAGTAGGATTGTCCCTTAGATATTGTCCTTTTGGATAGCCCTGACTTTTGGCTGAACTTGTCTGTCTAATGAGAAATCTGGCTCTGTGCTCACTCCAGGGAGTATTTCACAAAGCGGGATTACTCAGTTTAGCAGGAGAGCATGAGTCATAACTCATCCTATTCCAGTAGGATAGTTAATCAAAACACAGAGCAGGTCTCAGGTTTGACTTTTGTTACCTGTCTGAGAAATCCTGACTTTGTGATGCCCCTGGTGTTTGATCTCTTGTTGTCTAGGGTGAGGCTGAAGGAGATGGGAGAAAGAGCTCTCCATCGGCCTCCCCCTCTCAGCCCAGCCCGGGGGAGAACGGCAGCTTTGGCACCAAAAAAAGTCGCTCCTCGTTTGGACGGGGCTTCTTCAAGATCCGAGGTGGAAAGAGGACAGCCAGTGCTCCAGACCTTGGTTAGTTGCTGCTGCTCATTGATTGGTCAGTTTTTGCTGATTCTGGAATGCCATGTTTGCATCCCACCTCATTTTGTGGTGTCTTCGAGTTTATGTTTCTGTATGTTTTGAAGTCTGAGTGCATTGTTTCTGTATGTATTAATGTCTGAATGTATTTGTTGTGTGTCTGTGTGCTGGAAGTAAGCAAACGTCTGCTACAGTGTTTGTCTGTGTCTGTCCTGGTCAATCCCTGTGTCGTGTCTTTTTTTGTGATGTGATGAAGACCGAAGCCGGAGTACGAGTGAGCCCATGTTAGGTACAGTACACTGCTGGCCTGCAGAATGGTGGCTCAGAGCAGTGATTTGTGACCTGGGTTGCTTTCAGTGACTTGAAAGTTAAACATCACTCCAGTATCTGCTGCAGTTGATGACCATAGATAGTCATTTCTGTTTCTCTTCACTTAGAAAAGATCAAAAAACCTTTTCACCCAAAACTAATTTACACTTGAAACCATTGGGTATTTGTTCAACTTCACAACTAAACACCAGAGATATGTGATCTAATTTGAAACTACAACCTTTACGCTCTTAAATAGCCGGTCATGGGATGAGACAGACATGAAACAGCTGTTCTCTTTCAAACACTGACGCAAAACAAGAAGTGATTCTGGTTTCTTTCCTCTGATGGTTCCAAAACATCAGCCACTCTCCACTGGTATCACATTATTGCCAGTTCTTCACTCGGAGAAAAAAAAAAATCTTCCCTGAAGAAATACATTTTACATCTTTTTTACTATAACAGTTTTACACGTTTCAGTCTTATTTATCGTCAGGATTCAGCAACTTCTGAGTAACGAGTCAAAATGTTTTCTATTCTTTTCTGAATGCAAGGAAACATTGGTGTTATCTATGGTTATCGGTCATATTCTAGCAATGTGGCAGATAGAGATTGAGTTGAAAAAAAGTAATTAAAAGGGAATTCTACCACTATTCAAATTTTTGTTCAAATATAACTGACTTATGTACTCGGAGTGGTTTGATGTCAACAATTATTTCTCTAGAATGGAGCGATTCTTTAACATTAAAACCTCTCTGGAAGACTTTTACATCTTAATTATTTAATTGTGTAGAAAATTTGAAATACTCTGACATTTCCCTCTGAAAGCTCTTAGGAGAGTAACTTCTGTAAGCAGAGAATGAAACAGCTGGAGATGTAAGGGAGGGTTGTCCTGTTCTTCCAAACATCACAGACGGGTTATGGCAGTCTTATTGCATAATTAAAGTGCTGAAACATTAGATAAAGAAACATGAGTGTTTTCTGACTTTGAAGAGCGTAACCCGCTGTCTCTCATTCCTGCATGAATCTGACCACCGTCTGCAGTGATGCTTTTCACCGAGGCTTGTTTAGAGCCATTGAAAACCGGGATGAAATGTTGATACAGCGTTTTCTGCATGTGCAAGTTACATTTTGTGGTCGGTCTTGAAAGCTGATTATTTTAGTTTGAGCTGCATTGCACTTTTCCTTCCTCTCCTTTTTCTAGCAGAGCTTTACACACTGCATTGATGTCTTTGTGTTCTTTGAAGAATCTTGGGAGAAGCACATTCTTTGACTGTTTATGAAGTCAATAAACATTATGGGCAGGGCTCTCTCTTTAGAGCACCTGCTTGCAGTTCAGTTTAAGCCCCAAAAGAATACTCCAGCATTTATCTGCTGTATTGCTGTACCTTAAGTTACCAAAGACGGTCATTTTTGTTTCACTGGACATTGTTCCAAAATACGCACATGGGAATGAATTTATCTAATTGGCTTATGTTATAAGGGAGCTTTCCTGTTTCCTGTTCATTTCTAGCAACAGAGAAGCAAGAGGTTTTTTCGGCATGATAATAAACCATGTGTAGCAGATATAGATTGAAAAACACTTTCAATCTTTCAATTATTCCTTTAAGTTGATGATTCAGAGGTTCTGGTGCCAGCGAGCAGCTGAGTGGGGCGAGCCAAGTCTCCGTTTCTGTTCTGTTTCTGCTCCGTCACGACCACTCAGGTGTGCTGGGAGCTGGAATGGGATGAAAACATGTTCTCTGCTTTGCATGAATGATGATTGAAGCAGTAGCAGTGTCTTTAGTGGATTATTGGTGGCCTAGACATCAGTATCCAAGTCTTATTTGGTGATTTAGCTGCTGAGGCTGAGCGGAAGAGGACCGAGCACTTGGATCTGGCCGGAGCTCCGTCTCCCAAAGCAAAAGGAGGAGAGGCGATCTCACCAGAAGGCAAGAAGAAAGTGAAGGGCATCCGGAAGTTTTTGGGAATGTAAGTTATTTGTGATTAGCTCTCCTTATTTCTGCAGGCCCACCTCACTGCCAGTGGTGCTAATCTCATGTTGAAGCCGGCTTAAGGTGGAAGTACTTGCACTGGGGTGGCATGATTCTTTTGCTACGTAACATTTTGAAAACACTGTCTTTTACAGTCAACCTTTCATGATGAATGGATATATTAAGAGGACTTTCTTTAAAATAACCTTTAAATGCTTTTAAACATGTTTTTTTTCCCTTTCCTGTAATGTTTTGGGGCTTTCTGACCACAGCGATGACAGAGAAATCATTTTTTATTCCTCACCAGGATGAGGAGGAGTCAGTCCACCTCCTTTAACCTGGATGATGCTTCCGAGTCAGAGTTCAAAAGGGGCGGAGTCAGAGCCACAGCTGGGCCCAGGCTGGGATGGTCACATGATTTACAGCATGGGAACAACAAGTAGGCAGTACCTCATTTGTGACCTGACCTCTCCTAAAATCCACTCTTCCAGCTTGTTTGGCATAAATGCCCTCGTTATGACCTAGTGTGTAAATATTTTTGGACATTTTTGTAATGTGTTCTCCCGGATACACCCCAAACATGTTAAACTGTAGGTTGTATACTTAAGAGCATTACTACTTTGATGCATAAATGAGGAAGAGCTGGATTTAATGTGTGTTTGCCCTTTTGAGAAATGAGACACTTGCTGGAAAGCTTACAAAGCTGTATTTGTGAACTTTTGAGGTTTGGTCAAAGTTTGTTTGACTTGATTCTTCTCCGCTCTGATCCACCCACTTTATTTTCATGTCCTCTTGTGTTTGCATTAACAACAGTCTGTTGACCTCTGCGCTAAAAATACCTGAATGTGCACATCTTAGCTTTTAGATAGCTGCTGTCAAAATGATGTTAATACACCAGGCAACAGTCATTTGGGGTAAAACAGTCAGATCAGGATAAATTTTTTTCTCCACTGCTCATGCTGTTCAGGGTGGAAGCAGTATGTTGAAGTTAGTGCTAGTAAACAAAAACAAAAACAAAGCCTTTGGCCTGTTTCGTCCTCCCCCTCTCGCTCTAATCATGAACAGCTCAGAGCCGCTGAAAGTAAATTGTCTATGTGACTAAGCCTTGTGCTGCTGGTTAGCTAATTTTATGTTCATGACGCACATGGAGCATTCACATGACTTTATTGTTTAAAATACACGGGTCGTTCAGGGCACTGGTGTGGTCACACTTATGACAGATAGAAGTCAGTACTGGTCTGAAAAACAATCTTATTTCTCTGCCTCCCCCTCCATCTAGTGTTCTGGACACCCCATTTGCACGCTGGAGTAAGGAGCAGGTATGCGCGTGGCTGCAGGATCAGGGTTTGGGCCTGTACCTCAGCCATGCTCAGCAGTGGATCCGCTCTGGACAGACACTTCTAAATGCCTCCCAGCATGACCTGGAAAAGGTTAGAGCTCGAAGATCCTGCTTTTCAAAACCTTCCTCCTTTTCCACTTGTACAATTCCACTAGCAGTTTAACTGTTTAATGTCTGTGTTCACACTGTGGAGTAAATCAAATATCTTTATATCTGATTTTAAGACTTAAGTGTTCAAATGTCAAGTTAGAGTTAGAAATTCGAACTATACTAATTTGTATAGTCAGACTGTAGTCACATTTGCTCAGTGCTGCATGCATGAGTACACTGTCTAGGGAAATGTGGTGGTGGGGGCCTAGTGGTAGGATACTTGCCTCTGAACCAAAAGGTCATTGGTTCGAATCCTATCTTCAGCGCCACCACTGGGTCCCTTTTTTTTTTCTTTTTTCTTTTTTTTTTTTTTTTTTTTAACCTGTCGTGTCTGGCATCTTAGCAAACAGA
>JBBPDD010323695.1:0-10337 GCA_037974585.1 Bathyaethiops greeni
GTTTTATACTTTTCCTCATTAAATAAGATGTGATTCAGCTGATCACTAATCAGTCCCTCATAAAGCAGAATGAGGTGATTTAACAGACACTGGACTGGAATGGGTTCACAACAGAGACGCTGATTTAAAATAAATTGCCCTGTCTCATTGTTTTCTGGAGCTGAATATAGGTGTCATTTTGGATCTAATGGGGCAAAAGATTCTTTCCATACTATGTCATAACAAATAAAATCTGTGATACTTTCACTATCCAAAATCAACCTTTCAGTAAATGAAAAAAAGTGAGATATTAAAGTCTAATTTTTGATGAAAAGACGTCATAGTTCAAAGCCATTTAGAACCACAGCTGACAGCGTAAGTGAAAACTGAAGATCCTTGGACCTGCTGTTCAGACTCACCCGTGCTGTTGGGCCTGACGGGCAGCTTTCTGTCCCAGATGAAGTCGTTGGAGGGAGAGCGGCGCAGGCTGCAGAGGCTCTCGCAGGACCGGCTGTGGGACATGCTGCAGTTGGAGGGCGAGGCCTCCGGCTGGGGGCAGTGCAGCCAGGGGGAGGCCTGAGAGAAGCTCTGGATCTGAGGAGGGGCTGAAGTCGGGGGCTGAGGCTCACAGGGTGACTGTAGTGGGGGCTCGTCTTCCCACAAGAGCAGGGGCGGCCCCTCCAGCGCGGCACGCTCTGGGAGGGACAGCAGTTTGTCCAGAGCCACTGACTCATGACCCATGTGAGGCATCTCCCGCACATGACCCATCTCAGCATCGTCATGCAGAGACTGTTTACTGCCACTCAGAGACTGCAGGAACGGCCGTGCCAGCCTGAACCTGTGTCTGCTGCACGCTGAGAACCAGAGACAACCTCGTTTACTACATACACCACCAGTCAAAAGTCTGGACACACCTCCTCATTCATTGATTTCCTTTGTTTTTATTATGGGCTACATTGTAGATTAATATTGAAAACATCACCTGTTGCTCTGATGACAGCTTAGCACACTTCGTGAGGAATCGGCCTGGAATGGTGTTTAATTAACAGGAGTTTCTTCCTCAAGAGTTCATTAGTGGAGGTTCTCTCCTTCTTAATGTGTTTGGGATCATCAGTGATGGTGGGGTTGGTCTACAGTTAGTGATCCTGTTCCACTACGGTTCTACTGCACATTATGGCAAGAACTTAACTAAGTAAAAAAAACAACAGTCTATCATTCCCTTATTACAGAACAGATTCTGGTTTCTTTAACTCTGTTTCTGTTTACTGGACAAATCCAGATGTTCCTCCATCATTTAGTTTGTTTTCAGTATTAATCTACAATGTAGAAAATAATAAAAACAAAGAAAAAAACATTGAATGAGAAGGTGTGTCTAGTGAAAAAATAAAATCGTATGTAACCTGAGGAGAAATTATACCTTCTTCATTTTTACTTGAAAATTTCAGTTGAAAATGACAATGAATTGTTAGCTTTAGTACAGAAATCAAAATGACATCAGTCCTATGTGACTCCTCCCATTTTTACAAAAAAAAGGTCTGTATGAAATTTTAAAAATGTGGTATTCCAATACAAAACAATCTTGCAGTTTCTCATTAGGATGTATGCGATTTTTTAAAGCATTTTTAAAGTTTGTCCAACAGTTACTGTAAAAAATCTAATTTTTGGGTGGAGCAAAAAAAGGCCAGTTTGTCACAAAGTAAAACAAAAAGGTTTGAATTCATTTTCAGCCCAATCCCAAGACCTCCTTGCTTCAGTGTGTCCGTAACCCTGGTTTAAATGTTTTAAAATGTATTAAAACAATAAAGATTTTCCACTACATGAATAATTATCAATGTTATACTCAATAATTATCTCATTTTAGAAAAAAAAGATGACCCAAGGTGTTTTACAGGCTCTGAAGCCGCCTCGGGTTTGTCTTATTTAGGACACTTATATCGTACAGGATTAGTTTAATTACCTGCTGTCTAACTATATATGCATTAATTTTCCAGTCTGGCTTTAAGGGGAAGCTAGTAAATGTCCCAGTGACAGAATTACTATTATTATTAAAACCAGAAAAAAAACAGACTACATTGTCAGGTTAGGCCAGTGGCCGGTAAGGGCCACTGTTTTTGGTTGTGTTTTGGGTCTTTTATTTTGAATCCCTGTTCTGTTCCTGTGTCACATGTCTTTGTTTTTCACCTGTTTGTGTTTTGTCCACTGATTTCTGTTTGTATTTAAGCCCTGTTTGTTTTAGTCCTCACTGTCTATCCATCACCTCATTTTTGCCTCATGTTCCTCGAGTTTTCTGCCATGTTCTTGTTCTTGTTCTGGAGCGGCCATTGAGCCAGGTTTTATTTCTGTTTTCATTTTCTGTTAAATAAAACTAAAAACGCATCTGCATGGATCCCTGGTTTCCCGAGAGTCCTGTGCTCCGAGGGAGCTCAGGGCTGAGGTTATTCACAACAATAATCTATAGTTATTCACAAAAACTATAGATCATTCTGAAGATAATCATCAAAATGAGCAAACGGTATCTTTAATTAAACACGGCATTTAAGTTCACTATTCATGAGGGTTCAGCCAAAAATTATACTTAGTCAGAAACCACAAACTAAACGTCTATTTGAGATTAGGAAGGTACATTTTGCAGCTCCAGTCTGGAAGCCCTTCAGACAAACCCTGGCTGATCAAGCATTTTTGGTTTAATGTGGAAAAATGAACAAATGCGATACTTAACCATCCTAATCCATACAACAGTCCTAATCCAACAGTTCTAATTCATACAACAGTCCTAATCCAATACTCCTAATCCATCCAAAAGTCCTAGTCCACCCAAAAGTCTTAATGCATCCAAAAGTCTAAATCCATCCAAAAGTCTTAGTCCTTCTAAAAGTTCTAGTCTATCCAAAATCCAAATCCATCTAAGAGTCTTAGTCCATTCAAAAGTCCAAAACCACCCAAAGTCCTAATCCATACAGTCCTAACACACAGTGCGTACCTTTAGAGATCCAGGGAATGGGCAGTTTGAGGTTTCGTGTTTTCAGTGGTGAACTCGGGGCTTCTGTCTCCTGCTGGTCTGGCAGCTCAAAGTTCAGGATAAACATGATGACCATTCCATCCTCGTTTTTTACCGGAACCACATCCACCAAGCATGGGAAACACACTCCTGCGTAGAAAACATGAGTTCAGATGAACAGCAGATGTGCATCAGAGGGCAGAATTTGACCTGAAGTCCTTTATTGTCATCACAGTATAACAAGACTCAGCTCCTCCACACTGGTGAAAAACTAATAACAATATAACAATACAATGGTGCAAAAGGTTTGTAGAGTCGAAAATATTGTGCAAGTTGTATTAAAATTATATTATATTTTCATACTTATTATACTTTATTATATATAGAATACAATATATACTATATGCATTTTGCCAATAATATATTATACTATGCGCATTGTACATTATATGTAAACTCTGTTTATGTATATAATACATAGATGTATATGTGAATAAGTTCCTCCACTAGAGGGCGATACACAACAACAAGATTCAACGAGTTCTTTATGCTGATTTTCAGACCCACTACTCTGGACATAAGGTCTGACCGACAGATTAGTACAGGCCTGTTCAGTCTTACTGTAGATTAATTATATAATATAGGATGCCGGTATATGTATTTCGTTCCTAGTTGTGAGTGTAACTGTTACATAATGTTCGTTATATAATAGATCATGCATGTGTTCTGGCTCACTGATGAATTAAACTCCGGAACCGAATGACATTTCTGATTATCGGTAGTACTGAAGAATAGTAACTGCACACTGATCATGAATATGAACAGTATAGAGAGGACCCAACCATACCAATATACATAAAACAATCAGCTCAAAGCAGCCTGAAAGCTTATTATTCCTAAAAATTGTCTGAACAGGCTGTGTTTGAACTTTTTCCACTGGTTAGTGATACATATCTTATATTTTCCCTTATGCAGTTACTACAAGTCTGTTTTACATAGTAACTCATTAATAAAGTAATAAGTAGTCAGACAGTCCAGTAACTGTTCAGCACTGATCAGTCAGAAAAAAGTACAGAATTATGATGCACAGCCCTACTATCACTGCTGAATACATCTCTTAAGACCTACATTTCTCAGTTTAGCTCATAACTATAGAGAACATTCTGTTGTTCTTTGTGGTGTTGTTTGTTTGTTCATTTGCTTGTTTTTGAGCTTGTCTTTATACTTCTGCCTTTCGTAAAGCAAATTTGAATATTTAGAAAAGTGCTACATAAAATGAATGAATGTATCATCATCATCATAGTTATCATTATTGTTATTCTTTTTCTTCTTGTTTTTATTATTATTATTATCCTCCTGAGACCTGGCCCATTCATTTCTGTCCTTTATAGAGGACATTTTGTTCACCTGTGACCCCATGAAGCCCTATAGTGTTCTGTAGAGGAGATCCTGGGCTTTCCAGTGATGGTCCTGTGAGGGGTTTGCATGCTGGGAACAAGGACTGCAATGGCAAAACATACTTGAGGAGCACCAAATGCAAGATGTTCCTCTGCAGAATCAAAAAGAAAACCAGGACTATCACAGCTAAAATATCCAGAGGAGGTTTTAAGATTTATAATTCACTGTTGAACTAAAATACAGATTTTGTTTTCCTTACAAGCAACAGAAGAGCTACAGAATTTGATTGTTTTGATCAAATTGAATGCGTTCTTGGGTTAATATCACGTTTTAAATTTACATTTATTTAAATGTTCACACGGAAATCGCCCTGTTGTCCTCTACAGTGGACATGCTGGGAAATTAAAATAAAAAATATATTCAAAGAAATTTAAATTGTAAGGTATTGTTTTAGGCCCAAATAGATTGGAAATCACACAAAAAAAGGAATTGTAAGACACTTTTTTTCTTCGGTTCTTAAGAGGATATTGCTACAATCCTATTGTTATTACTGTTATATTACTACATTACTACACTACACTGTGGGATGTTTCCCCTGTTCTTGATGCTTGCAGCACTCCAGTGTGCAGTACTTTATATATTTTAATTCATTATTTACTGCAGGAAAAAGTCCAATCACCCTTAATATTTCTTTCCCCCTTTTTTCCCCAGTCTCTTTGGAACTAGACAGTCATTAGAGCCCCACGACTCCCTATAGTGCCACAGCACCAGTCTCCTGCTTCCCTGTGTTTAGAGTGGTGGGAATATGAAGGCTGAGGCACTGTGAAGGACAGAGAGAACATTTGTGGGACGTGTTTTGGTCTTATGGGGATTAAAGAAGGAGACACGCTTGTCTATTTCTCTCTAAATCATTTCGCTCATACCTCCAGCATCTGCTACTGTATAACATCATCCTGTACCATCTGCTGCTGAAGGCCGCCAAGCCCCAGACGCTCCTGCGTCATAATCTTACAGGACGGCAGACGGATACAGGTGAGAATGGATTCTGTCATGTAAATATACATCCATGCATACCACACTAATATACTTGAACTGTCCGTAAAAGCACGAGGCAAATGAGGGAGAGGATTAAAAGGCTTGAGTGCCCCTGGGATATGCTTTATAAACAATCATATCCCACTGCCCTTGGTGCTGAAGAAACAAGGGGTTTGGCTCCTTCAGTACCAAGGACAGAGAAGCTAGGACCATAGAGGTTAATGCCACAAGAGGAAAGGATCATAGTCTTCGTAAGACCATAAGCACCATATAAAAATCAAATTACCAACAAGATTTAAATCCTCAAAAGCTGACCCATCGTACCCTGTCTTGCAACTCACAGCCTCGCTCTCGCCCAGCCTCGCCTTTTCCCCCTTCGAGCTCACTATAGAGGGACGGGTACTGGTAGGTGCTTCACAATACAGTACTGTGCAAAAGTCTTGAACCATCCCTCCTCCAGACTTTCTTGTATTTGTTTTTGAGGAACAGTTCTCCAAGCTTCCTGAAGGACTTTCAAAGACTCTCATTTCCAGTCCAGTCCCTGAACCAGATCAGTTTCAGAGGAATGCTTTTTTGTTTGTGAAGCACCCAACTCTGGTCCAGGAGACATAGTTAGGTGTCTTAAGTGAGTGAAGTGAAAGTGACCATTTGTCATATGTAAACACACCACAGCACACAGTGTGAACAGCACGAAATTCAACCTCTGCATTTAACTCATTCACCAAGTGAAGCAGGGGGGCAGCTACGAACACAGCACCCGGGGAGCAGTGCGTGGGGATACCTTGCTCAGGTTACCTCAGCAGTGCCTAGCGGTCTTGGGAATCGAGCCGCCCGGACTTTCTGGTCGCAGGGCGAATGCCCTAACCACTAGGCTACCAACTGCCGTCAAACAGTTCAATGAGAGCAAAGACAAATACTAACAGCTAAATGCAAACCGATGCTGACTTTTATTAACACCTGAGTAGTTATGTTGAAGGAAAAGCTTATATATAATATAAAATCTGATATTCCATTCTGTGTTGCTGTTTGAAAATAAGTTTACATATTGTACTTTTCTGGCACATGAAACTTCAGAGTCTTCACTTTGAAATGAGTCCAACCGCAAACAATAGTAACTTTGTATGACGGAATTGTAATGTTATAAATTTGGTACTGTAAATTCCAAGATGGCCACCAAAATAGGGGTGAAAGCTAACAGTGGGTCTTGGCAACATGCTATGATGTATATGTGGGCCTTAAAGCTGAAAAGTTTGAGAACCTTTGGTTTCACCTACAGTTAATAAAAACTAGCTGTTTTTTCCAGATGTTTGAGGATGCACAACCAACAGCACCAGCAGCAGCTCACAAGAAAAATACAAACTGGCTAATATGGGGCTGATTTACACCTAACCCAATGTATGGAATCCTAGAATCAGTCTGTGATTCCAGCTCAAATACATTGTGAAGGATTACATGCAATGAAAAAACTCTATATTTGTTCTTTATTTGGGTTATTTTTAAGCCCACTGCACTCAGTACTAGTAGGGAATGTAAAATGCAGAACTGTGCAACAGTCTTTACTGTACATTTTGCTTTGAATACCCTTGTTGGTGCAAAAAGTATTCCAAACTTTCTTATATTTGTCATATTGAGGGGATTAAATTAAAGAAACAGGAACAAATGTTTTACTGACAGACTGTCTAAAGATACAAAGTGCCTAAAGATACAAGGAGCCTAGATAAAGAAGCTCCACCCACACAGCATTCAGCACCACCAGTATACTGATCACTGCCTGATCATCTGGATGGCCTAGAGAGACCTAGAAAGTCCTTCAGGAAGCCTGGAGAACTGTTCCTCAAGAACACATTTAAAATGCAGTCTGGATCTCTGGAAGCAAAATATGAAGAAATGAGGGGTGGCTCAAACGTTTGCATAGTACTGCGATGAAAACAAGCACTCTTACAGACGTAACACTCATTATTCAGTTGTCAAAGTTTTCTCACAGTACTTCTGAAGCATTATTGTATTTGAGAGTGGCGCCCTTTCTTTCTGGGAAACCATTCTGAGTGATTTTTGTGTCACAGGAACACACATACCCAAAGACTATTAAAGAAACTTAGTGAAATCCCATGCAGTTTATTAAACAAACAATACAATTGCCAACAATGCTGCTCACTTGGTGAATGATTTAAATGCAGAGAAAGAATTATCAAATTGTTCACATTGTGCTGTGGTGTGTTAACGTTTGACTATAAGAGTAAATAAATAAATAAAACACACTATTTCTGGGCTACCAATTAAAATGTTTGATGACGTAGCACGAAAGGACAGTGCAATAAATGCCTCAGCTTCAAATCATTCACTAGAGATAGAGAACGGCCCTAGTCATCAGTCTCTATATCCTGGTAATGGCCTCTATTGCTATAATTAGACAGAGTAATGACTGAGGCCGTCTCTGGGAGTTAATTATTCATCCCTGGTCACTTGTACAGTAGGACAGTGGGGCTGTCTTGTCAGTGGGACCACAGCCAGACATTTTCCTTTTTAGTTCTCTGCTCACACAGGCTCAGTTTCAACATTCGTTTTCACTTTGTCTAAGTAAATTGATTTTTTTCGTCTCTTTAGATTCTGAAGTATAGATGTCAACAGCTACTTCAGTCACTAATCTGACCTGAATGTTTTTCCACAATACATCACGATTGATTGTCAAGTATGTCACATATTCAGTGGTCATTGTATTTGATGTAATGGTGGATCTTAACACCTATCAGTACCTCACGCACTACAGCACCACAGTTGAGAGCATCTTCCCAACTACAGCAATGAACCTCTGCCCACATTTAAATGTGTAAATGTTGATTTGTGTCATGATTTCCATCACCTTCCTGGCAGTAAATGCAGGCACAAACACAGACTTCCATCTTAGATGCTTTATTCAACATAAAGAAAACAGGCACGAGGGCCTAACTGAACACAAAACCAGGATTTCAGGGACTTGAAACATAAACCACGCAAGTATGACGGGGGACCGACAACTCTGGTTGGTTCCCAAATAACTTAAATACAAAAACCCAAAACCCATCAACCAATCACAAAACACACACGCTTTCGCCTGAGCAAACTGGCAGCTGAAACAAATAACAAACTAACTCAAACCCAGTGTGCTCAGGAATTACATAACACAAGAAATCCTGGCGGTCTTTAGTGGCCACCAACAGTCACTGTCATGACAATGTGAACAGAAATGGCAAGGTAAGAGAACAATCAGTCTCTTTGCACACAACATAAACAGAACATGACACAGCTGCAATATGCAAGTAGCATATATGACCTGAAAGTCAAGCAGTTTAATTGTCAGGTTCAGTTTGCCATTATATCAGCCCAAAATGTCTGTGTACTGTACAATACTATGCAAAAGTCTTGCGCCACCCCTCATTTATTCATATTTCGCTTCTGAAGACCCAGAGTTTCTTGCCATTTTTAATGTAGTCTTTGTATTTATGGCTTCCTTCCTAAAGCTGTTGGTTCCCATTTCCAGTTCAGTCCCTGATCTTGACCACTTTCCAGTTTTTTGTTTGGGAAGCCACACCGTAACCCACATATAAATAATCGGTTATGAATGTTAAGTTATGAATGCAAAGCTTTCCGGGTTTGCTTCGACAGTTTTTGCCCTCTGGGCTTACCGTAAAAAGAAACAGAAAATAAAGAAATAAACTAATTATAAATGAATTAATGAAAATTTAATCATTAAAAACCAAATAAAAAATAAATAAATGTGACCTAGAGATTCTTGTCATGATCAAGTTTCTCTACTAAGCTGCTCAAACTGAAAGCGTTCTTGCTCTCCATCAGTTGAAGAACAATAGCAGCAGATCTTTATAGAAAATGAAGAAGTTCGGTAGAGCTATTAACCGTCTGCTCTTCTGGTGAAAAACATTCCCAGTAATGGAGAACGTGAAGAAAGGTTGGAGGAGGGACTAAAGTATGAACAGAAAGAGAACTGAGACCCATCTGAGCTGAAGTAGAGCAGAAAGAGAACCGAGTTCCTTTCAAACAAACTCTCAGTGTGAACAGAAAAGAACCGAGTTCCCTTTCTGCTGGTCCAATTTTTCTAGAATCATTTCTAGAGGACTGAGTTTGGTTCCTTTAAAGAGGACTGGATGTGTAAACACCCTAAAAAACTGTGTGACTTTAAGAAGTGTGTTACTCTAATATGAAACCCAGAACTGGGGCATAAGTGTGACTTTCTCTATTGTTTACCTCCAGTTAATCTTAAAAGCTGGATTCCTGCCATTTCATCCTTTACTGAGATTATCTCCATGGGTTATCCTACTGCTCTGAAGGAGAGTGCAATATTTAACGGTTTACTCGTCTAATTAGGGATTTCGCTTAAGAGGATTATATTCAATTGGCGGTAGCGTACCCTGTCAGCTGCAAGGAGAATGCCGTGAATACAACCACAACCACAACCACAAAACCAAATGACTGAAGAAAGCTATTTTAATGAATTAATCATTTTCTGATTTTTTAAATAATCATTTAAGATGATTTTCAGTTTATACTACAAAAATAAAATGAAAAATGTTACTCTCTTTAGGTTAAAATAGCATAAATTATTTTAGTGCCGTCTTAATTGTACAAAACAAAACCCATTGTGAAGCTTGATGTGCTGTATGCCACTGCAGTCATTGGTGGTCTAAAAACTCAATTAAGAACTGTGCAAAAGTCTTGAACCACCTCCATTTCTTCATATTGAGCTTCCAAAGATTCAGACTTTCCTGTATGTTAATGTGGTCTAGAGGAACAGTTCTCCAGGCTTCCTGAAGGACTTTCAAAGCGTCCTTTTCAAGACTAGTTCCTGAACCTGACCAGTTTCTGTTGGTTGAGACACACAGTGACCTACGTATGAATCATTCAAGCAGAACAAAGAGCCTCTAACTGAAGTCCT